>SJYT01072274.1:0-207948 GCA_006410635.1 Cephalophus harveyi | reverse complement strand
TGGGTGGCCAGGGAGGAGGTGGGGGCAGAGAGTGGCCGCAGCCACCGGGACCCCCGCCCCGGAGGATCTCCCCCGTCCCAGGAAGTGTCCGTGCTGGACGGGGTGCTGGCGCCCCCTCGAGGTGAGATGGAGGGAGCGGCAGGAGACTGACCGAGGAGTCGGAAGATGAGGTGCAGCTCCTCCTTGACCGTGGAGCCGGGGAAGAGCGGCCTCCCTGTGGCCATCTCGTAGTGGATGCAGCCCACACCCCTGCAGGAAGCGGTGGGCAGGGCCGGCGTCAGCCTGGGCCTCCTTGCACCCACGCTCCCTGGCGCTGCTCCACCGCGATGGCCGCCACGGAGGCTCGAGTGGGTCACGGCACGGGGGTGGGGGGGGCCCAAGGCTGCGAGGCTCCTAGCACAGCATGGCCCTCCACTGCAGTCTCCGTTTGGGGAGCCTCCGGGCTTCAGGACGCTTTGAGCTCTCCCCCTTTTACTCTGTAGGGATGGCGTCTGCATAGCCAGCACCCCTGTGGCAGCTCTTCAAGCTGCATTATCTCAAACTCTGTCCATCATGTACCCCCATGGGAAGAGAGAAGCCCACAGATTCACTCTCCAAGGAAACCCCTGCATACTGCAGAGGCCATTCATCGGAGACCTGTGTTTTACCTGGAAACTGGGCCAACTTTTCATTCTACACTGAATCCTGTGTGTGTTAATTTTAATACAAAAATAATGCATCCCTTCTAAGTTTTTCAGCGGAACTGATGCTTGGGGAAGATTCATCATATGCACTGTGGGGGCCCCCCTATACCCTCTGGTGACCCCCTATGTACTCCTGAGGGGTAATTCAGAAGCACAGCCCAGCACAGTCTGTTGAGAACCAGGGAAACCCCGATGTAGCCCTGACTTAGTGCTCTGATATCCAGTTCAGTAGGATGCCACATAGCTTTTATTCAAAGGAAGTTAGACAGTCCTTTGAAGAAGCCCGCGGGGCAACAGAGGCGAGTTGGGAGGTCCCACACGCTCGCTTACCACATGTCTAGGGGGGTGGAGTACTCCGTGGACCCTAGCAGCACGTCGGGGGGCCTGTACCACAGGGTCACCACTTCATTGGAGTAGGTCTTCGTGGGCACTGACTTGGCCCGGGCCAGTCCTAGGAGCAAACCATCACTGCACCTCCCTGCTCCATGAGCTCGCGTCCTGGAGAGACTGTGGGGTCCTCCCAGCCCCGCGGGCTCTGGCCCTCACCAAAATCGGCCAGCTTCAGCTCCCCTTTCTCGTTGATGAGCAGGTTCTGGGGCTTCAGGTCCCGGTGCAGGATCTTGCGGCGGTGGCAGTAGGCGAGGCCCCGGAGCAGCTGGAACATGAAAATCTGCAGGGAGAGAAGGGAGGAGGCAGCCCGAGGTAGGAGCACACCCCGGGGCTGGGGAGGAAGGGAGCCTGTACCTCTGCCCTGGGGCTGGGACGGGATGGGGGACGCAACTGGGTGGAGGTGAGGTACTGGAGGCTACCTGGTTCTCCTGCCCACGTGGACACCCCGTCCTAGGCCCCACCCAGAGGGGAGGGCACCGGGCACACAGAAGAGGCAGCAGGGTGGGCAGGAGAGAGCGCTCCAGCAGGGAGCTGAGAGGGGCCACTGTGGGCCAGGAAGCCTGCCCACACAGAAGGGGCCATTCACTCCTGCGAGCTTCCTCGGAAGCTCCTCTTCACCCTGGCAGGTAACTGGTGCTCTCAAGTGACAAATGTGCTGGAAGCGGGGAGGGTTACAGCAGCCCTGGGCGGGGGTGGTCCATGGACAGATGTGCTGGAAGCGGGGAGCGTTACAGCAGCCCTGAGGGGGTGGTCCATGGACAGATGAGCTGGAAGCGGGGAGCGTTACACCAGCCCTGGGGGGGTGGTCCATGGACAGATGTGCTGAAAGCGGGGAGCATTACAGCAGCCCTGGGGGGGTGGTCCATGGACAGATGTGCTGAAAGCGGGGAGGGTTACAGCAGCCCTGGGGGGGGTGGTCCACGGACAGATGAGCTGGAAGCGGGGAGTCCGAGGGACCCAGATGTGTATAAGAGACAGGCCCTGGGGGGGGTGGTCCACGGACAGATGAGCTGGAAGCGGGGAGGGTTACAGCAGCCCTGGGGGGGGTGGTCCACGGACAGATGAGCTGGAAGCGGGGAGCGTTACAGCAGCCCTGGGGGGTGGTCCATGGACAGATGAGCTGGAAGCAGGGAGGGTTATAGCAGCCCTGGGGGGGTGGTCAATGGACAGATGTGCTGAAAGCGGGGAGGGTTACAGCAGCCCCGGGGGGGGTGGTCCATGGACAGATGAGCTGGAAGCGGGGAGGGTTATAGCAGCCCTTGGGGGGGTGGTCCATGGACAGATGAGCTGGAAGCGGGGAGGGTTATAGCAGCCCTGGGGGGGGTGGTCCATGGACAGATGAGCTGGAAGCGGGGAGGGTTATAGCAGCCCTGGGGGGGGTGGTCCATGGACAGATGAGCTGGAAGCGGGGAGCATTACACCAGCCCTGGGGGGAGGGGTCCACGGACAGATGAGCTGGAAGCGGGGAGTGTTACAGCAGGCCTTGGGGGGGTGGTCCATGGACAGATGAGCTGGAAGCGGGGAGGGTTATAGCAGCCCTGGGGGGGGTGGTCCATGGACAGATGAGCTGGAAGCGGGGAGGGTTATAGCAGCCCTGGGGGGGGTGGTCCATGGACAGATGAGCTGGAAGCGGGGAGCATTACACCAGCCCTGGGGGGAGGGGTCCACGGACAGATGAGCTGGAAGCGGGGAGTGTTACAGCAGGCCTTGGGGGGGTGGTCCATGGACAGATGAGCTGGAAGCGGGGAGGGTTATAGCAGCCCTGGGGGGGGTGGTCCATGGACAGATGAGCTGGAAGCGGGGAGGGTTATAGCAGCCCTGGGGGGGGTGGTCCATGGACAGATGAGCTGGAAGCGGGGAGCATTACACCAGCCCTGGGGGGAGGGGTCCACGGACAGATGAGCTGGAAGCGGGGAGTGTTACAGCAGGCCTTGGGGGGGTGGTCCATGGACAGATGAGCTGGAAGCGGGGAGGGTTATAGCAGCCCTGGGGGGGGTGGTCCATGGACAGATGAGCTGGAAGCGGGGAGGGTTATAGCAGCCCTGGGGGGGGTGGTCCATGGACAGATGAGCTGGAAGCGGGGAGGGTTATAGCAGCCCTGGGGGGGGTGGTCCATGGACAGATGAGCTGGAAGCGGGGAGCATTACACCAGCCCTGGGGGGAGGGGTCCACGGACAGATGAGCTGGAAGCGGGGAGTGTTACAGCAGGCCTTGCCGGGGTGGTCCATGGACAGATGAGCTGGAAGCGGGGAGCGTTACAGCTGGCCTTGCAGGGGCGGTCCATGACAAGCAGGCTCTCACCTTGACGTTATGCATGCTCATGAGGTTTCCGCAGTGGTCCAGATACTGCTTCAGGTCACGGTCCTGGAATACAGAGCCTGGCTAAGCCCCACCCTGACCCGAACCCTGGCCAGAAGCCCTCCCGGAGGCGGGGCCCAGCCCGGAAGTGGGACAGGCCCCCCCCCGCCCCGGCTCCGAGCTGCCTCTAAGCCTGGGCCCTTGGCCTCTGAGAACAAGGCTCAGGCCACCTCCACCCTCTGCCCAGCCCCACGCCCACTCACCAGGTACTCAAACACCAGGGTGAGGGACCGCTCCGTGTGCACGAGGTCATGCAGGGTCACGATGTTGGCGTGTTTCAGGTTCCGCAGGAGAGACACTACGGGCGACAGGCGAGCCTGAGCCACGCGTGCCCCTCACCCCTCTTTCTGGGATCAGCCTCAGGGGTCCCCACCCCAGCCATGTCTCTTGGTCCCTAGCTGCCCCCAGGCTCAGGACCCCCCCCCCGGAGCTTCAAGCCCGCAGGACCCTCGGTGCGCACCCTCGCGGATGGCAGTGCAGGGCGCCCCCTCCTCGTGCTCCAGCCGGATCTCCTTCAGGGCCACGAGGTTCTCTGTCAGTTTGCTGCGCCCCTTGAAGACTGTGGCATAGGTTCCCTGGGAGCAAGAACCGCAGTCAGGGCCAGCTCTCCTCTGTCCAACGTCCTCCTCTCTGTGCCTCTGCCTGGGCTGTGACGTGGGCCAGACTGCCCTGCCAACTGGAGGAGGAAATGGCAACCCACTCCAGTATTCCTGCCCGGGAAATCCCACGGACAGAGGAGCCTGGTGGGCTACAGTCCACGGGGTCTCAAAGAGGCGGACACGACTGAAGTGACTTGGCGTGCACGCCCTGCCTACCCTCCCTACCCCGTGCGCTTCACTGGAATGACCAGTCCTCCAAAGCCTGCTTCTCTCTGAAGCTGTCCCTAACTCCTTCCCGGTCGGAAGGAGCGTCTCTCCTGCACGCTCCCAGCAGGCGAGGTGCCCCTCTACTATAGCATTAGTTTTGTTTCCCTTATATTCTGTCAATGTTTACATGCAGGCCTCCTCTGGCTTCCTAGAGGGACAGGGCTACACTCTCCTCCTCTCTGCAAACCATTGCCCACCCCCAGCCTGGAACACAAAGGCCAGTGCAGTGACAACAGAAATAGCCAGGAAATACACGGCGCAGAAGCTTATCCTAGGGACCCCCTCAGTCCTCCCAGTGCCCCACGACCACCTCCACTGACAGAGGGGGAAATCAAGGCACAGGGGGAGGTCACCCCAAAGCTCCCCCCAGGCCACACAGCTAGCCAGCAGTGGAGCTGGGACGTGATCCTAGGCATGAAATTCTTGCAGAATAAAAAGACTGCATTCTGACCCAGAGTCCATCAGCCACTCCATCCTCAGGGCCTCAGGGCCTCCTCCAGGACCTGGGCCCACCTTAACACCTGCCAAAGGCTCGGCCAGACAGACTGCATGGCCAAGAGCGTGGATGGCAGGAGCTGTGGGCAGGGGCGTGTGAGTGCAGACCAGGTAGGCTGGGGAGACCCCCTTCCTCCTCCTTGCCATCCTGCCTGGCAACCTGGCCTCTTACCTCCCCCAGTTTGTCCAGTTTCACGTACGTTTCCAGTTTCCCAAAGCCGATATCTGACTGAGAGAGAGACAAAGCATCTGTGAGCCTGAAGGCCCCCGCATACGGCCAATCTCCCCGCCCCAGGCTCCAGGCGAGAAGGGAACGAGACCCTGCGGGTCCGAGGCGAGCAGGGGGAGGGCAGTGCCAGTCGTTCTCTCCCCGTCTTCTGTCCCTGGGAGTGAGTTTCTTTCTCCCTGGCAGTGCAGGGACCAGACCCAGGGTGCAGGCCTGGGGTTGCCCCATGCCTTCATCACCTGTCTCCATCCTGCTCAGAAGCCCCTCAAGGACAGGAACTGTGCCTTTCCTGTCACCGCACCTTGCGTATCCAGTTCAGAACCCACTTCCCTACAGCCTCCCATCAGCACACTTGCTCTCGCTCAGCACTCAGTTCAGTTCAGTTCAGTTGCTCAGTTGTGTCTGACTCTTTGCGACCCCATGAACCACAGCATGCCAGGCCTCCCTGTCCACCACCAACTCCCAGAGTCCACCCAAACCCATGTCCATTGCGTCAGTGATGCCATCCAGCCATCTCATCCTCTGTTGTCCCCTTCTCCTCCTGCCCTCAATCTTTCCCAGCATCAGGGTCTTTTCAAATGAGTCAGCTCTTCGCATAAGGTGGCCAAAGTATTGGAGTTTCAGCTTCAACATCAGTCCCTCCAATAAACACCCAGGACTGATCTCCTTTAGGATGGATTGGTTGGATCTGCTTGCACTACAACCCTTAAAAGTACGGATTCCCGGGCCCCACCACCCAGAGTCTGATTCTGTAGGCATCTGGATGGGGGATCAGAATCTGTGTTTTGTAAGATTTCCCAAGGAAATCTGACAGGCCAGGCTCAGAGACACGTGCCAGCTGGCTTACTGATCTCATCTCAGTGAAGACTCTGGAACCCAGAGTGGGCCCAGCTCCATCACTGGTGGGACCCAACTAGGGAATGGAGATTGACAAAGGAGGATCCGCTGTGGGAATCCTATATAGCCAGCAGGTGGCGTTAGAGGCCCAGAAACCTCCCTGGAAACCGCTGCAGGACTCAGCTGAGACAGGCTAAACCAGGACCATGCAGGGGAGTGGGTGGCCATTCTGGTGACCTCTGACCTTCTTAGGACTCACCAGGGAGGCGCGGCGGGACATTCGGGTGAGCGGTTTGGGCAGGTCTTGGCTCTCCAGCTGCAGCTTCTGCAGGAACTCCTGGGGCAGGCGGATATCCATAGGCAGAGAGAGCCTCTTACTGATGTCCTGCAGGGGCCAGGATGAAACAAGGTGTCCGAGTTTGCTCCCGGGTAGCCAGGGCTTCTGGGGCCTGCATCTCCCAGCCTGGGTCTCTCTTTCCCTGTGAACAGTCCTAGCAGGATTGAATCATGGGCGGGGATTGCTTCCAAGTTGTGCTCAGAGGCAAACATGAACATCCAGGTGGTGCTGGGTGACCTCAGGAGGTCCCTTGCCCTCTCTGGGCCTCAGAGTCACCATCTGTAGCATAAGCTTCTTGTAGACACTGTGCTTCTGTAAGCCTGTTTTTCATACATTTGGGCACATGGATATGGGCCATAAGAACAGTAGTCAAATTGTCTAGCCCTTGCTGTGTACCAGGAATGTTCTGAGCACGTGGCATATATTAACTCATTTCATCTTCATCATGATGGTTTTAACATAAGGAGACTGTGGTATGCAGGGGCTGAGTAACCTGCTTGAAGTTACAGATCTAATCAATAGCAGAGCTGGGTTTTGAACCCCTGAAGTCTGGCTCCAAGGCAACCACCTTCCTGAGCACACACACTTGTGGATGTGTCTCTTATCACGTCCATAGCATAGAGCCCGGAGCCCCTCACCTCCATGGAGAAGCGGCGTTGATTCTGCCGCCGGTACTGCACACCTGGGGACGGCTGCCCGGGGTCCTCCCCACTGTCTGTGGGGGAGAAGGTGCTGGACTCTGGCTGGGGGTCTCCACCAAGAGGACCAAGCTGCAGGTCTGAAGGGAGAGGCATCAGCTACCCTCCCGGCCTCTGTCCCAGGATGGGGGCAGAGTGGGGAGTCCAGTCCACCTTGATCTCTGTCCTTCCCCACCAGGGCCAGATGTGCCGGTGTGTGGGAATGCAGGGTAGGGGAGGGGTGGGGAAAGGGCCCCAGACCCCTCACCCTCATTGCGCCGGTTGTGGAGCTGGTTGAACTGCTCTGTGAACTCCGCCAAGGACTCCTCAATGGTCTCAGTGCGGGGCACGGATAGGGAGAAGCGGCGCTTAAAGTTCTTCATCTTGTTCATGATCGGCAGGGAGCAGTGGTGGGTCCTGGGGCAGGAGAGGTGAGAACAGGTGAGAACAGATGAGAATGGGTGAGAATGGACGAGAACAGGTGAGAACGGATGAGAAGAGGTGAGAAAAGATAAGAACAGGTGAGAATGGGTGAGAATGGATGAAAACAGGTGAGAATGGATGAGAACAGTGAGAATGGATGAGAACGGGTGAGAACGGATGAGAATGGGTGAGAAAAGATGAGAACGGGTGAGAACAGTTGAGAATGGATGAGAACGGATGAGAACAGGTGAAAAAAAGATGAGAACGGGTGAGAACAGATGAGAACAGGTGAAAAAGATGAGAACGGGTGAGAACAGGTGAGAAAAGATGAGAACAGATGAGAACAGGTGAGAACTGATGAGAACAGGTGAAAAAAGATGAGAATGGGTGAAAAAAGATGAGAACAGGTGAAAGAAGATGAGGACGGGTAAGAACGGGTGAGAACGGATGAGAAGGGGTGAGAACAGGTGAGAATGGATGAGAATAGATGAGAATGGATGAAAACAGGTGAGAAAGGGTGAGAACAGGTGAGAATGGATAAGAATGGGTGAGAACAGGTGAGAACAAATGAGAACAGGTGAAAAAAGATGAGAACGGATGAGAACAGGTGAGAACAGATGAGAATGGATGAGAACAGGTGAGAACAGATGCGAACAGGTGAGAATGGATGAAAACAGGTGAGAAAGGGTGAGAACAGGTGCAAACGGGCAAGAACTGGTGAGAAAGGGTGAGAAAAGTTGAAAACAGATGAAAACGGGTGAGAACAGGTGCGAACAGATGAGAACAGGTGAGAATGGGTGAGAACAGGTGAGCATGGGTGAGAACAGATGAGAAAAATTGAGAACAGGTGAGGACAGGTGAGAAAAGGTGAGATCGGGTGAGGACAGGTGAGAACGGGTGTGAATGGGTGCGAATGGATGAGAACAGGTAAGAACATGTGAGAACGGGTGAGAACAGGTGAGAATGTGTGAGAACAGATGAGAACGGGCGAGAACAGATAAGAAAAGTTAAGAACAGGTGAGAATGGATGAGCACGGGTGAGAATGGTTGAGAATGAGTGAGAATGGATGAGAACAGGTAAGAACGGATGAGAACGTGCAGCAGGTCTGGTCGACACCAAATGTGAATCCTGGGTCTTCCCATCAAGCTCTGTCAATCACCCTGCACTTGGGGGCCAGGACGACACGTTCCTAACTGTCTTCCATCCTGGGAATCTTATCCCCTCTGGATTCCCTGCCCCTGGGGAGATATTCACAATGTATATCAAGAAGCAGAGAAAAGTATTGCTCATAATAGTGGCTTGATGTACCAATAGGATCCTGAAGGCCTCCCCAAGGCCTTTTAGGTGCCGGAGGCCTAGAAAGTTCTGGAAGGAGGCTGGGGAGGGGGACAGGGAAGACACCAGAACCAGGTGGCCCCTGGGCCAGCAGCTCTTTACCGACTTACGTGGAGGAGGCCGAATATGTCAACAGCCAGTAAGCCTAACTGATGGATGTCCATAAGCTGAACGTACCGTAGCCTACACCCTTGTAATGCAGTCTGGCCCAAACCATTTCATCCTAATACTGACACCTAGAAGCCCCTCTCTGGCTTTTCTGTGAGTCCTCAGGAGACAGGAAAGGAGGGGAAAGGGATGATAGGGAGGATGAGGGGAGGAGCTGGCCCTGCTCCCATCTCTCTTGCTGAAATATGGGAGGTCCGGAGCAACTGAATGTCTCAGGGCAAAGGCAGAAATTTGCCGGAAACAGACAGGGCCCCCTGGGGAAAGGATGCAGCGCACTGTCGGTCCTTCCCACACAGACGCCAGCAGGCAGGGCCTCCACTGCAGCGCAGACAATGAAGCAGCGGGGCGGGCTGTCTGCTCGCCCCTGGGCCCCCTCCCAGCTAGGAGGGGTTCCCTCCCGAGGCTGCGCAGCCATCTTGGCCCCTGAGAAGGGGCACCCTGCTGGCCTCTCAGCGGCACCGGTGCCGCTGCTTCTTCACGCCTACTCTTCCTTCTCTGTTCTGCCCTGGAAACTCAGAGTGCAGCTGCCACCCCTCCCCTCCCCCCTCCCCTCCCCTCTGCGGTTTCATAAGCTTCCAGTGTGTCCACCCCCACATTCTGCTCTGCCCACGTTTCCCTCAGCTACAGTGGGGCTGGGATCAAGAGGCCTCATCAGGCACCCCCTGCCCCCCATGCCTGCCAAGAAGCCATCAGGGCCTCCCCGGAGCTGTCTCTTATACACATCTTCCCCTCTGCGGTTTCATAAGCTTCCAGTGTGTCCACCCCCTCATTCTGCTCTGCCCACGTTTCCCTCAGCTACAGTGGGGCTGGGATCAAGAGGCCTCATCAGGCACCCCCTGCCCCCCATGCCTGCCAAGAAGCCATCAGGGCCAGCCCTGTGATGGAAGGGACCACCCTGCACTCTCTCCAGGTTTCACCCATGCACCAAGCACGGCCCCTCCCCAGAGGATGCTCTCAGCACTGTCACTGGCCAGTAACCAGTTGCCAAGGCAACCAGGCCCCTCCTGAATCCTGGTTTAAGGCATGATGGGTCAGTAACATGTTTACTTTATGTAATGATCATATCCTTCTGTCCTCAGCCAGCCTGGAAAGGGTCCTTCCCCTGGGCCTACAGGCTCCTAGCTGCCTCCAAAGGCAGCTAAGTAGAGACCTTCCAGCTCTCCTAGCCCAGACCCCCTGCTTCCTCAGGCTGGCACCTCTCAGAGAATAGGCCTCAGGTCCACACTGCCCGCTGAGCCTATCTCTGCCAGTGGGCCCTGAAGGCTCACTCAGTTCAGCCCAACAAACGAAGAGCCAGGCACTGGGGCTAGTGGTGAGTGACGCCTGGTCCCTCTTCTCAAGGACTTGGGGCTGCGAGGGCTCCTGAGGTGAGAAGGTAGCTGAGAACTCCTCTTGCAGCTTCCCTGCAAACCTCACCAGCCTGGAGCTTCCCTGCTTCTCCATCTCCAAGCTCACCCCCATCAGTCAACCTCAGCCGCTCCTCTGGGCTCTGTGTGATGTCCCAAGCCCGCAGTCTGCAGGATTCTCATGGACAGAAAGCTCCGAGAGGCTGCCAGCCACCTCACTCTTGTGTGGAGCTCGCAGGGAAATGGGGGCAGGAACTGATGCAGGCAGCGTGTAAGTTCCAGTGACAGGAGAACCTCGACATGCCCTGCGTGTTCGCTCACACTGCCCACACGACAGGAGAGTGATCTCCCCATTGCACAGACCACCTGTTTACAAGTTGGGCAAACAGCATCAGCAAGGAGCGTCAGAAAAAATTCCGATTCCTCGGTCTCACTCTCAGATTCTAGAACTGAGGCCCTGAGGATGGTGTCTAGGAAAATGTGTTTTTAAAAACCATCCCCAGTGATCTGAACATTAGAGCCACGGTTGGGAAGTAGCTGAGGTCCAGGTAAGGGATGGAATCTGCCCAGGTTTCCAGATAGCCCTAATGTGCTGCAATGGGGAACCCAGGAGGTGCGGGAGGCACAGAAAGGTGGGGTAAACGCTGAGTGGAGCACAAGGCCCCACCGGGAGGGGAGGAAATGACTGCCCTGCTAAAATTGACACCCCAGGCTCAGTCACGGTCATCCTAGGGGGTAGGGGAACTGGGCACTTGGCTTCCTGAGGTCTGTTTTCTGCCAAGGTGGCGGGGGGTTGGGGGGGGGCAATCACGCCGTCTTCTAGAAACAGGGCTCCCCATAAAACTGTCCTACAGTCTGGGATTTATGGGATGGCGGGTTGAGTTGGTGACTCAGGAATCCACCAGGAGCTGCCATAAATCTGATGCCCTTGCTCTTGCCTGGAGGGGAGGGGGAGGGAAACTCATCAAAAGCCTTGTGGGAGGGAGGTCCCCAATTTCTACAAGACAAAGGAGAACCAGCCTGAATTCCACCCACCCTCCTCGTGGCTAAGTTAGGAGCAAGGAGCCACCAGTGGGACCAGGAAGCATGGAGAGAGTGAAACTGGAGACTTGAGCAGGAACGCTGAGCCAAGCAACGCAGACAGACGACGCGGGGGACCAGCTGCTCTCAGCCGGCCTGAGAAGAGAGAGAGGAAGTGGCTGCCGCTGCAGCAGCAGCGATGGGGGCGAGACGTCAGGATGGGCCTCCTGATGGCGGCCAGGGAGCAGGCAGTGGTAACCACGCAGAGAGTGGACACTGCTCTCCGATGGGGACAATTGGGGCATTGAACCCAGCAGGGTCTGAGTGCCACAGGGCAGACTGGGCAGTGAATGATCTGTTGTTTCTTAGCTCAGGACACAAGATGCCTCTGTCACTTCTTTCTTGGGAGTGTCAGCTCCTCAGATTTGAGGGTCAAGGGGGAAGGGAGACAGGAAAAAGGCCTGTTACCTTCGTGCAGTCGGCCCCTCACCCGCGTCGGGGGACAGAAGGGCTCAGTGTCACCCAGCCTGAAGCCAGCCCAGGGCTGGGCACAGTGTGGCCTTTGTCCCCAGGGCCAGGGAGCCATCTGGGGCTGTCCCCGGGCAACCGGTGCCAGGGGAAGAGGGAGACGCGTGTTCAGAGATGCTGGCCTGGCTGGGTGTGGGGGCTGCTGAAGGAGCAGTCCCCCTTGGGAGCTGCAGGGTTGGAAGGCAGACCCCAGCCCTTCCTGCTGCCCAGGTGCATCCATGAAGTTCTCACCTACCTGCCATCACTTCCTCCTGGGCACACACCAGCCAGCCAGAGAAGTGCCAGAGAAGTGCGTCACATGGGAGGAAAGGGGAGCAGGGCCAGGAGGACACCCACACTTCTCCAGAGGCCGCCGTGAGAAAGGGCAGGGCTCCTGCAGCGCTGGCCGGAGCGGGCACTCACAGAGCCACCCTTCCAACCCTCGCTGGCTCCCAGAGGGGAACTGACTTGCTCAAAATCATGCAGCAACTTCCCGGCTGTTGCCAAGTGCACAGACTCCGTGACCGCATCGCTCCTTTCTTCTCCTAGCTGGAACTGCCCCCTGCCCCTCCAGAGGCTCAGGTTGTAAGTGCTGCCCTCTGCCTCCTGGGTCTCCTCCACCCTCACCCCAAATTCAAAGCCAGACACCCCCAGATGGCAGCTCTGTGCTAACGCTACAGGCCGAGGACAGTGTGCGGCCGTCGCTCATAGGGACGCCATCGCTCATAGTTCGGCTCTGGTCTTTCATTCCACGATTATTTATTGAACACCTACTGCATGCCAGGCGCTGTTGCTGACCCTGAGAATCTACTTGTGAACAAAACGGACACTAATCCTGTCCTCAGGGTGCTGACGCTCTAATGGGGGTGGGGAGAGGTAGCAGACGATATAATTAAATATAATTAAATAAAATACACAACATGTTAGATGGTGACAAGTGCAAGGGAGAAAAAACAGGAAAGAGATGAGGCGTGAGAGGTGAGGTGTTGTAATTTTAAATAGGATGATCAGGAATTCTTCCTTGAGAAGGCGGTATCTTCTGAGGAAAATTCTGAGAAGGCACCGGGGAGGGAGCTAGTCATATAGAATCCAGGGGAAGGAGGTAGCAGGGAAATGGCAGGTGAAAAGGTCCTGAGGCAGAAGTGAGTTTGGGGTGGTCTGGAGAGCAGAGAGCAGCAGATTGTGCTGGGTCCCCACGGGGTCTGGGAGGCCTGAGGGGATGAGTGATCTGATTGGGTTTAGGTTCTAACAGGCTCCCTCTGACCGCAGCACAGGACAGGAGCCTGGCCAGGAGGCGGCAGTAACGGGGGTGATGACCGGGATCAGAATGGCGCAGCGGAAGCGGGGAGAAGCGCTGGGTCCCGGTGTATCACAAAGGGGCAGCCGGAGGGATTTGCTGACAGACTGTGAATGGGAAAAGAGAGAAAAGTGAGAAAAGAGTCATGCGGGGCTCCGAAGGGGTTGGCCTGAGCCAGGGAAGGATGGGCGGCCACCGTGAGGGTGAGGGGTGCTGGGGGCGGAGGCCTGGTGGGTTTCGGGCACAAGCTTTACATTCGCTGATGTCTGAGTCGGGGTGCTGAGTTGACACAAGGAAGGCACTCAGAAAATGTTAGCTCTCTTCTCTGTTTTTTCCCCTCGGTTTCCGGCACAGATGTAAAAATATCAGAAAAGCGGCCCATATAAAGCTCATCCTAAAACACACATCCCTCACAGACATTCCTACCGTCCATAAGGCGCTTTGAGACTTTGGGATGGAAGAGGAACAGGAAGCAGGGGACGTGGTCTGCAATGGGCAGGCCGGAGCCTCCAGACAGAGAGGGCACGGCAGGCAGGAGGGGGTCCCCATGGCTGACACCGGCAGGCAGAGCCCTCAGCCCCCGGGCGGACAGAGCCCATCCCCGGAGAGGCTGCCGGCCTGCAGGCCCATCGCCCTGTGTCCAGGAGGCGCAGAGGTTCCCAGCCCCCAGGACAACCTCCGCCAGGACCCAGAACTAACCCCCGCCCTCCGGCTAGGACACCTGGAAGACCCAGACGGGCAGATCCTGGAGACAGAGAAGGAGGCTGGCAGAACATCCCATGGCCTCCCTCTCACAGGAGTTTGGCTGCAGGCTGTTACAGAGGGCGAGGTCAGCTTTTCCTCCTAAATCTCAGGGAAGCCAGCTCCGAGATCTCTCAGGAAACCTTATGAGAAGCCTCTTTGCCTTCCTCCTGAATAAAGCCCTCACTGGGACTTCCCTGTGGTCCCGTGGTTAAGAATATGCCTGTCAGTGGAGGGGATGCGGGTTTGACCCCTGGCCTGCAAAGATCCCACGCGCTGCGGACCAGCTGAGCCTGCGCTCCGCAACAAGAAAGGCCAGTGCACCGCAGCTAGGGAAGGCTGGTGCCCAGCCACAAAGACCCAGCACAGCCAAAATAACAAAGAGTTTATTTTTAAAAAGCCCTGATTCGCAGCCTGCAACCCAGGGCGCCCTTCAGAGGCCGCACCGCCTTCCTTTGGGGCTCAGCTCTCCCCACTCCCCACCGTGGTGTGCGGTTCAAGTCCCAGGTCTCCAGAAGCCTACCCAGGCAGGCACCCTCCCGACAGGCACACTCGTGAAAGTGCGTCATCCATGGGGAGGCCACGGGGAGGACTCTGCTCACGCCCCTTACCAGGCGCGCTTCGACCCCCAGGCTAGCTCTGTGGCAGACAGCAGTCTGGCCGTTTCACCAGCACTTGGAGCACCTACTGAGTTCCAGGTGTGTGAGTGCTTTTTCAAGTCCCCCCTTTTGCTTTGTTTTCTTTTCTTTTAGGCCTCAGTCTCTGTGAGCCCAGGGCTAGGGGATGAAGCAAGTAATTTCCAACTGCCCGCTTTCCGAAGCCCCGAGGGTCTGTCTCTCGTTCCCAAAGGCTGACCACCAGCTATGGCCCTCATGACACTCTCTGCTGCTCGCTTCCTGGCCCTGCCTCGGCCACTCTGGGTCCATGGGCAGGTTTTAAAAATAACCGGGGGCCATGGCTGACCAAGTCTGCACACTTCACGCGCTGGGACTTCAGAGACACCCCTTCCCCCAGCAGAACCGTGCCTGCAGGGAGCTGGCAGATAGCATCTCTTCCTGCACCCTCTCACTGACCCTGCCCTGCACGGCTTGAGGCTTTAGTTTCCCTAGCTTGTAACAAACCTCAGGGGAAGCCAGTTACCCCATGACCGCCTGGAGTTGGGAGGAAGCGGGGAAGCAGAAGCCCCGGAGCCCTCATCACTCCTCATCACTCACTTTGTTCTGTGAGCTCCAGCATGGGGGAGAGGCCATCAGCCTGGGCCTTTCTGAGGGGCCGGGATCCAGGGGACAAAGAGGCCTATGGTCACCCTGCCAGTGAACAGATGCTCTGGATGCAGGGACAGGGCTCAGACAAGATTCCCACAGCTCCTGCTGGAATGCGTGGGGGCAGGTGGGGAAGGCCTTCCAGGAGCAAGCTGGACTAATCTGCAGGAAGCTGGTCAGGAGGCAGCTGTCTGGGGCCCAGGGTCACCCCTGTCCTAGACAAGTGCACCCCAATTCTTCCCCATGGCAGTGGGAGCAGGGTGGGCTGGGGCAGAGGAGACAGCTTCCAGCCAGCAGTCACTTCCCCAGGGAGGCCTGTGCGGGCCTTGGGAGGGGAGGCGCCACAGCATGGTAAGGGATGGCGTCCTACCTGATGCAAAAGTCCCATCGTGAGGGCCACATGCCACCCAGGCCTGCTTGCCAGAAGGCTCTGCAGTTTGGAGTCATGGGAGGAGCCCCAGCTCTCCCACCTACTAGCACTGTGACCTGGGAAGACCTCAGCTTCCTTATCTGCAAAATGGGGAGAATGTCCAACCTCCTATCCAGTTGCAACCAGCTGCGAGACCTGACTTTCTCATCTGCCTTCTGATGACGTCACTTCCCCCATTTTAAATCCTTCAGTATTAACACCACCCTCAGGAAAAAGTCCAAACTCCAGCGGCCAGAAGACTAGGCCTCTTGTGTTTTGACCTCTGTCTCCTCCTGGTCTCTGCTCTCAGCCCTCCCTGGAGGGTCCCGCTTTCGGGAACACAGCTGACATCCTCAGAGGAAAGCACCCTCCTGGCCACCCCTGGGAAGGCCTTCCTCACTTTTCCCTCAGTAAAACTACTCCCCGACTCAGCTGCTGTTTCCCCAGGGAGGCTGCACGTGGCCGACCCTCCTCCCGGAAGGTAAAACGAGATGGCTCCAGACTGACATGTCCTTCAGGGCAAGAGCATGGGCTCGGGCAGCTTTGCTTCCGCGGCCTCACGTGGAAGCAGCCTACCAGGTGCTTAGCCAGTGTTCGTGGAACGAATGGACACGCTGAATCAGACCATAGCTGGTGCACTGTAATGGCTTATTTGAGCCTCTTCTCTACATTTAAACATTAGACCCATTGAAGACAATGACCTTGACCCCCCAGGACACTCTGTGGGTGTGCAGACCCTTTCTTCCACTCTCAGGCAGGCCAGGTCCTGTTGCTACGTTTATCTTCTCCTTGTCAGGCCAGCCCCAACTCTTAGCAGGTGGGACTTGAGCCCACGTGGGTGGCCTGGCCCTGCCCTCTTCCTGGGGACACAAAGGCAAGCCCGGGGGTCCATCGGCCAGCCCAAGGCTCCCTGGGACATCTTTCCTCTTCGGTTCTCCTGACTCTCCATGGGAATGGGAACCCAGGGACCGGTGCACCAGGGACAAGGGGAAAGCCAACCAAGTGTTTGCATCTTCAAGGCTCAAGGCAGACATGACCTCTTCCTCGTATGCCTTCTGCCACACCCCTCCTATTCTCTCTAGCCTGAAATTCTCCTGGCCACATGGGGCCCCTACCCTGGGCTCCCACGGCATTCTAGATGTCCCCAAGCAGCGCACTTGGCTTGCTATATTGTAACTGCTGGCTTGTCTGTTTCCCTAGTTTGCCTGTGGGCAGGTTAAGGGCAAGGACTAGTCGGACTCATTACACCCCTAGCCCCTGTCACAGGGCCTGACACCGGGCAAAGCCTCGAACGAGCAGTGAGTGAATCTACAAAAACCGAGCACTCCTGGTTCGGGGAATGTTTGGAGGTAAGCGGGCCACCCCAAGGCTGCCAGTTGCCCACTGGACTCCAAGCCTCAGCTATAAGTTAGGTTCCTTCCCCAGGGTAGTGGGGACATGGGGTGGGGGGCTGGGGCAGAGACGGAGGCTTCCAACCCAGCAGCCGCGCTCCCATGGAGGTCTGTGCAGGCCTTGGGGTGGACAGTTGCCACAGCTCGGTGAGGAATAGACAAGGGATGGAGACGATCCTCAAGAGAGGTTCCAGCTGAACATGCACTGAGTTGGGGCTCCCAGGTCTTGTGGGGAGAGGGCTTGGCAGGTCCTGGGGCCCTCCTCCTGGGCTCCCATCCCCCAGGGGCAGATTTCCAGGGCCTCATGGGTCATGTAGACTACCTGGGCTCAGACCTTGACCTTGACCCCTACAGATGACCCCTCCTCACCCATCAGTCCTGCTGATACTCTGTCACTCTTTTTGGCTTCCTGCGGCTCAAGGAATGAAGCCATATATATCATCTTCTGGCATTTTCATTTTTGGCCTTTTTTGGACACCCTGCCAAGGCTGGCCTGGAATCTCTGGAGAGGCTGTGGATTTCTAAGAGATAAGGTGGGGTGAGGCACCCTTCCATCAGCTCTGGTCCTGGCCATCCCAGACATCCCAGACCAGAGGCGGGAGCAAGGAGCCAGGGCAGGCAAGACCTCTGTCTCCTACGTCTGCTTCCAGACCAGGTCCACCCCAGCTCTCACTCCTTTCAGCAGCGTGCATTAAAGAAAGACCCTCAAGGAAGGTCCCTCACCTACCATCAGTGTCTTTAAAATTCCAGAGTCTGGAGCCTTTTCTTAAGTCTTCCTTGCTAAATCTCAGTCGAAACAGCTCATCTGTTTCCACTCTGTTTGCCTAAGCACAGAGCCTGATGCCCACCATCCTCTATTCAACCAACAGGAGGAGAAATAAAGAGCACCCAGGTCACCTTCCCTTTAGTCTTCCCTCGTCCAGACTGAACAACCTGTCACGGGATCTTTGTTAACATCTCTGGTTTTCTAGCCACACCCAACTTTAGCAACAAACGACAGGGGCTTTCAAGCGCACATCCCAGGGGAACAGCTGCCTCACGAGTAGTGAGGGGGCCGGAGGGGAGGGTTTCCCACATCTCCAGACCACACTCCTATTTATACTGCACTCCCCACCACCAGTCTGGCCCAGCGATGCCACGCCCACGTTCTGAAGGACCCTGGCCAACATTCTCCACCCTTCAGGGCATGCTGGCCTCTGCACACTCAGCGTGGCTTCCCTCTCACCCAGCAGGGTCCAGGCAGCCACTGCAGCCACCACCACTGCCCTGCTCCTCTCTGTCTCCAAGGCCCGCTCTGGGACAACTCCGAACATCCTGTGCTTTGGACGTCCCATCAGCGGCACCCACCACTCAGAGCGTGGGGGTGGCGCTGGGTTCTCCCAGTCCTGGTCTCATTCCACAAGCACCTGCCCGGGCTCCGTCCCAGGCTCTTGTTACGTCTCCCCTCCCCCAGCCCCTGGCTTCCTCCTCCCTCCACTGTCTGGGAGCTCACTTCCTCTACCTGGCCCTGAATGTCATGCTGCTCAGAGTTCCCTCTTCGGTCCTCTGTTCTTCTGTCTCTACGCTCATCCTGGTGACCTCAGGCTTTCCTGCAGTGGAAACCACCACCCACGTGCTGATGACTTCCAGATTCGCAACTCAGGCCCCACCAAGCCCCTGTGCCTCACACACAGGCCCAAATGCCTGCTGGACACCTCGGTCTGGATGTTCCCCCAGGGTCTGGGATACTAGAATTACCCCCACTCGGCCTAGGACAGTCCCTGAGACAGAAAGCAGTTTGAGAAGTGTATTTAAATGAAAAGGGCATTTGTGTACAACTTGTAAAAGCTGTGTACTAGACATATATGTGTCATACATGTACACCCTATAAATACATGTAGATGAACACTGTATATAATCCAGCAGGACACACACATACACACACAATATATATATATATATTCCAGAAGGTTTTAGATTAAAATGCTAACAGTAGTTATCTAACTGGGTGACAGAATTACGGGTGATTTTAATACCTCCTTTTTGCTTATTTGCAGCTTCTAATATTTCCATATATTAGAATATTTCCATATATTAGAATATTTCCATAATGAACTTTCATTGCTTATGCTAAAAGAACAACGCTTCTTTCTAAATGAAAAGAAAGTATTTTTAGATAGAGATTCCAGAACTGTTTAGTGCAAACCTTGGGAGAACTATGATTATCTAAGCAGGGTGGGCAAGCGTTCCTGTAAAGGCCAGACTGCCAGTATTTTAGGCTTTGTGGCCATACGGTCTCTGCTGCCGTCACACAACTCTATCCCCCTAAAAGTACCCACAGACAGGATGGAAACGAATGCGTGGCTGTGTTCCAGTAAACCTTAGCTCGTGGACACTAAAATTCATATATTATGTAATTTTCAAGTGTCACAAAATATTACTTTCATCTTTTGAATTTTTCCCAACCACTTAAACCTATAAATATCATTCTTAGCTCACAGGTCAGACTAATATAGGCTGGATTTGGCCAAGAGCCATGGTTCTTCAAGCCTTGCCCTTGGGCATCAGTGCCTGTATGATGTTTGAATCCCACACCCACTGCCTTGGGAAGTACTTTCTCTCCTCCCATCTGATAAGGAGGCGGCCTTCCAGGGCTTCCTCATCCACCGGAGCTATGGCAAGGGCCAGCTACCCCGGCCTCAGCTGGGGGAAGGCCCTGCACTTCGGAGTTTGGGGGATCAAGAGTCCCTCCTGGGGTCTCCAAGGACAGCTCCCCTCGCCAGCAGGATTGTCAAAAGCTGGAACCGCAAGCCAGCCATCCTGGACGGAGCTCTAGGAATCCCCAGGTCTGTGACCTCATCTACCAGGTGAAGAAGGGAAGACTCAGAAAGGGGAGCAGCCTGCCCAAGGCCACTTGGACGACAGGGTAGAGCCAAACTAGAACCGAGGGCTTGTGACTCTGAGCTCAGTGCCCGTTCTGCTCCCTGGGGTTGGAAAGGACAGCAAGGGTCTGGCCAGAGATGGCATTCCTTGCACCGGGCACCATTATCAGGGACATCAGCCGTTCACTGGAGAGCCGCCTTGCCCAGGGAAGCAGCCAGGCAGGTCTGGCGTCAGCCCAGAGCATGGCACCTGGCCCAGCCGCGGCAAGGGGTGCTGCCAGCTGAGCTCCATGCCAGGAACAGGGAGGGGCTTAGGGCCCCCTTTCCTGGCCTCAGCCTATGGCCTGCTGGTAGAGGGGGTCTAGGGACCCAGCACTGCTGATGTCACGAGTGTGATGCCCTTCAGCACAGGACCTACTCCCTACCTGCTTCCAGGTGCTGGATCCTGCCAGGATGTGGGGAAGGACAGCTATGGCCCCCCTCCCCGGGCCTGCTGTCTCAGCAAGGATCTCCTTTGCTGGGTGGCCAGGGCCAGAAGGGAGAAGCAGCCCTGTCTCCTGAAGGGAACCCCAAAGAAAGAAAAGGGGAGGTTCCTTTATGGAAGCGAGGGGTGAGGACAGAAATCATTCTGGAGCTTTGCCAGAGCTTCTCGCGATAATGATAACATGGAGAGGGCACTTGGGGTAAGGGAGCATGGAAATGTTTTAAGAATAGAGTTTCCTCCCCAGCTGGGGGCCTGAGCCCAGGGATCAAGAAGAGGGCAGGGTTCTGAAAACTGCCAAATGTGGTCCACTGACTCCATCTGCCACCAGCCCTTGGTCACGACACCAGGTAAGGCAAGAGGCGAGGAGTACCGTTGACATTATCTCATCGGAATTCTTACAACCACATGAGGCGATACTGTTCCTCTCTCCATTTTCTAAAGAAGGAAACTAAAACTTGCGTGAGCGAGGTCCTTCACCTAAGGGAACCACTTCCCAAGCAACAGGGGCAGGATCTGAACTGACCCCAAAGTTCAAACACTGCCCCCACCCATGGCGGGCAAGAAACACACCCTCCACACACAAAAATGAATGAACATACCAGCGTGCCATCATTAGCAGGCCACCCAGGACTTCACTGGTGGTCTAGTGGCTAAGACTCCAAGCTCCCAACGCAAGGAGCCCAGGTTTGATCCCTGGTTAGGGGACCAGGTCCCACGTGCCACAACTAAGAGTTTGTATGCCACAACTAAAGATCGCATGTGCTGCAGGAAGATCGAGGATCCTGCGTGCTGCAACTAACACCCAGGCAGCCAAACAAATAAATATTTTAAAAAATTATTGGGCCGTCTTGTCTATACTGACCCCTCTATTTCCAGGAAAGACTTTATTTAACATCAGAAGGGTGGGGTGGGAGCACAGGGTGAAACCACTCTCCAGAGTTCCCAGGCTCCCCACTGCCCTTCAGAGGTTCAGGCCACTGTCTCCAACACCAGGGTGTCCTGTCTTGCCAGGGCCACTTAAGCTGTCAGGGAGCCTGAAGACCCTCTTGAGGTCAGAGGTGCTTCTCACCCTGCCTCCTTACCGCTCCTCCTCTGCAGACGGGACCCTGAAGATGTCAGGGGCTGGGGGGCTCTCCTTCCGACGGGAGGTCTGGCCGAGATGCTCCCACAGCACCCCCTCTTCCTAGTCTGCTGCTGCGCCACAGGCCAGCTCCTGCCAGGCCAGCCCCCCGGCTCTGCCGTGATCCTGGGTCCCAGGCTGTCTGAGCAGCCACGAGCCCAGCCTTAGAGCTGGCTTCTTTGTACGTGCGAGGGCCCATGTGCTGTGGGGCCCACGACAAGACTTTGGTCTGCTCCCACCCCTGGGAAAGTGCCTACTCAGCCACTGATGCCAGGAGGGCGAAGGGTCCAGGGTGGACAGAAGAGAAATGTGACTCATGCCCAAAGGGGTGAAGCTAATTAGGTGAGTCTGGATCCAGGCCAGCCACTCCCTCCCAGACAACAGAGCAGAAATGGGCCTGCAGCTGAACACTGGGGGAGGGTCTTCTTACCCCAGGGAAGGGAGGCCTGGTGGAGGGCCCTCAGAGCAGGAGGCTGTTAGCTTTCCAGCCCCCACGGCCCACCTCACTCCTCTTGGAAGCTGAGATAGAGGGCAGGGTAGAGTCCCATAGCACAGACCCCTGGTTCCCTCCTGGCAGGTTCTCATCTAACAGTTCTCATCCACCTAGCCCCCACTCTCTTACACAGGGACCTCCTCCTCAATCTGGAGGAATGGAAAAGATACTGTTAAGGGCCCAGCTTAATGAGATTAGGAAAGCCTGCCTCCATCTCTACCCAAAGCCAGGCACAGTGCGATAACTAGGAATCATTCCCAACAACAAATAAAGCCACTGGTTATTTAGCATTTGCCAGGTGCCAGGCACTGTACATTACTTCATTTAATTCAGGTAACAACCCTCCCTGTTATGACCTCCATTTCACTGGTGAGGACACAGGCTGGGAGAAGCTCAGGGGTTTGCTGGGAGAGAGGAGTCACACAGTGAGCACTTGCTGGGCTGGCCCTCTCCTTTAGATCTCAAACTCAGGGAAGGAAAAAACGAATCAGAGAAGGGATAGGTGGAGATACTGAACAAAAGTCCAAAGCAGGTGATCCCATAAAGTAGAGGCCAGACTGGGGCAGGAGCTGGGAGGAGCCAAGCCAGGCATGGGGCCTGTCTACCTGGGCACAGGAAAGTCAAATCACCAGAGGACAGTCTGGGTCTGTAGAGAAAACAAACGCAGACATAAAGGCAGCTCCCTCTCCTCGAGGCCCAAGGTGGGGGGAGGGGGAGGCACTTCCAAGGCAGGCAGCCTGATCCCATGAGGTCTTAGACCAAGAACTTAGTTGCTCCTCAGATCAGGTGCCTCTCTCCCACGACCCATGGAGAAGCCACGCTCTGCCTGGCACAGGACAAGTGGGAGCCTCCTTACTCAGAGCCCCAGCCCTCATCCTTTCTTCTCCAAGGACCAGACAGCTCCGGAGTAGGCTGGGGTCTTCCTTGATGGGGGCATGGGCTAAGAGCCAGGGGCCTTGAGGTCAGAGGAGGTGGGACCCCACGCATGTGGATCTGGGGAAAGTTGGAGTCGCAGAGTCCTTGTTGCCTCATCGTAAAGTGGGATAATAATAACAGCTGTGGCGGCACTTTTGGTAAAGAACCTGCCTGCTAATGCAGGAGATGTAAGAGACGCGGGTTCAGTCCCTGGATCAGGAAGATTCCCCTGGAGGAGGGTATGGCTTCCCACTCCAGTATTCTTGCCTGAAGAATCCCATGAACAAAGGAGCCTGGAGGGCTACAGTCCACAGGGTCACAAAAGTTGCACATGGCTAAAGTGACTTAGCATGCACTCATGCACAAATAATACCTACCTCATAAAGTTGTGTGACACACTGCTTGGCACCCAGTAGATAACTGATAAACGGTAGCCACTAAGGCATTAATCAATCAAATGTAACTTACTGAAAACTACTCTGGCTCTGGAAACCCCAGTAGGTTTGGGAAGAATGAAGGCTCCTGGCTGGGGATGGGCAGCCAGAGGGGAGAGTCCCAGGAAATGAGCGGGCGGAGAGTTTGCAGGGCTGGGGGGAGATCAGGCTCACAGGCTCATCAGTTGCACAGGAGCTGCCTGGAGCAGAGTAACCTGAGACAGAAGCTCTCCTGTGGCAAGGTGACTCTCTCTTCAGAACACCTTGGGATGCAAAGCCAAACCTAGGAGCCAGTATTGCCTGGGGCCATCTTTGCCTTCCCCCAACAGTAAACAAGGGGGTCCCAGACACCCCCCCTCCCCCGCCCAGGTCAGAGGAAAAGTAGGGGATCTCTGAGGATGCAGCTGTCAGCAGACATTCCAGCATCCTCCTCCTAAGGATTCTGCTCCCCCAGGCCAGTGTCCAGGAACGTGCTGTGTGCCCAAGCCCGGTGGAAAATGCCCCATGAGTACACTGAATCTCACAGGGCGCCGACACTGGCGGGCCAGGCCGGTGGTGTCAGTGAGTCACAGGGCTCGGGACGCAGTTGGGGAACTGCTGAGGGCTGGGCTGGGGGTGGGGATGAGGTTCTGGGGAGCTGTCTCCCACTCATGCTGTAGGGAAGGAGTTCAGAGAGGATCAAAGGCCCCTGGTGCCCAGCAGGGTGTTGACCCCAAGCACCGGAGATGGAGATCGGTCACTGTCTCAGCTGTAGGATTCCCACCACAAGGCCTGCAGACAGCTCCAGAAACCCTGGCCCCCAACAGGCAGAGAAGAGAGGCCTCCAGCCAGAGCTGACTTCAGATTTTTGATTCCTGATTATCTACCCCCCTCCCCAAGAATCCTCAGGCCACATCTCCCAACTGGCCACCCACCCTTCCCATGACTGAATTAACCCTTTGCCTGTTGCGGCCGGGTGGGCAAGGGGCATTGCCCCTTTGGTTGGCCAGGGAGATAAGAGCCCCCTCAACCCCCGCATCCCCACACACCCGCTAGCGCTGGAAGCTTCAGGGCTTCACGTGTCCTGTCCTTCCACCTTCACCGTAGGGCCCTGGCCTCCCACCCGCACCAGCCTGCCTCTCTGGAAAGTTCACCGGAGCCCCGAAAGCCCTTCAAGGCGAGGTCTGGTCCCATACTGGCGGGTTCTCCCATTACCGGAGGCTTCTGACCCTTGCCCTTCCCAAGAGGAAGGGAGCAGAGAAAGCGCCCGATTCCCGACCGGGTGAAAAACTTTGCTTCCTAGGAGCTCGGGGGAGGCCAAAGTGAGTCCCGCTGGAGACGCCCGGGAGAGGCGGCGGACCTGAGAAGGCAAAACAGCCCTCCGTCCTAAGCCCCTGGACGCCGGGAGCCGGCCTGCGCAGGGAGGGCATCGCCCGCCCCTCAGCACGCCGGCCCAGCCGCCCGGCGATCGCTGACCTCCCCGCGTCGCCCTGGAGTCGCCCTGCAGCCCCGGCCTCTGGCAGGAGCAGACCTGCGCCTTTAAGAGCCGCTCGGTTTACCTTTGCTCCGTTTACCCGGCGCCGCGCTGCCCCCTCCTCCTCCGCGCGTAGTGCGCCGGCCCGGCTCTCGCAGCGGACCGCGCGTAGTGCGCCGGCCCGGCTCTCGCAGCGGACCGCGCGTAGTGCGCCGGCCCGGCTCTCGCAGCGGACCGCGCGTAGTAGGAGACTTCATTTCATCTGTAAATGGAGATAATTATAGTACCATTCTCGAAGTGCTGTCCTAAAGATTAAATGACTTAGCTACTGAACAGCAACATTAAATAAGTTAATTCAAGTGCTCAGTAAATATTAGGTATATTAAAGTGATTATTCATCTTCTTCTTCTCCTTCCCCTCTTCTTCCTCTGCTCCTTCCTCCTCCTCCTTTTCCTTCTTTCTCTCCACTCCTTCATGAGTGCTAAGTCAATTCAGTTGTGTCCGACTCTGTGTGACCCCATGGACTGTAGCCCACCAGGTTCCTCTGTCCATAGGATTCTCCAAGCAAAAATACTGGAGTGGGTTGCCATCTCTTTCTCTAGGTGAACTTCTTGACCCAAGGTTGGAACCTGGGTCTCCTGCATTGCAGGCAGATTATTTACCATCTGAGCCACCAGGTAAGCCCAGTGAAGGAAGAAGAAAGAAGAGGGGAAATTAAAGTATGTAAATACATACACAGTAGCAGAAAAGAAAACATGAATTGCTGAGATTGTTCTTACTTCCACAATGTTGTATAAATACTACAGTTAATATTTATGGCTTGTTTTCCCACCATCTATCCCACATTCCCTTGGTTTTCCATCA
This sequence comes from Cephalophus harveyi, assembly GCA_006410635.1. Lineage (NCBI taxonomy): Eukaryota > Metazoa > Chordata > Mammalia > Artiodactyla > Bovidae > Cephalophus > Cephalophus harveyi. The sequence goes on along the minus strand of SJYT01072274.1, from coordinate 182,555 downwards.
GCATCTCAGCTGGCTTGGATTTTTGCCAGAAGAAGTGAACCAAACCTTAATTCCTGTGGGAGCTGAGCCTTCTGTGGTCCAGTTGCTATCGAGTTACCGTAGTTTTCCACTTACTTCTACCACTGGCAGTGGCGGAGGCAGTCCAGGGATTCCCTTGAGTCCCATCCATATTCCTTCTTTCCCTCCCTGTGTGCCATGTTGCCAGTTGGGTTCTCTGAAAGTAGATACTGAGATGGGAGTTTGGGGTGCAAGGTGTTTGTTAGGGATCAACACCAGTGATGTTAAGGAGGCAGAAGCAGAATTGAGCAGAAGAGCAAAACTGCAGTATAAATCTGGCAAAGCCTAAGCCAGCCTGGTGGGGAGGGAGCTCTGAAGGAGGTGTTGCCAGTCACTCAGTCACCAGCTATCCCAGGAAGGGTGTGGCATGTGCGAGGTGGCTCTTGGCAGCTTAAGGTCTGATATCTAGAAGCTGACTGCACACCATATTGTCTGTAGCTGGGCCAAAAGTCCTTCCTTCAAAGGGATCTACTGGGCTTATCTCTTTTTCACAGGCAGCAACTTCATTTCTTCTTAGGAGCCAGGCACAATCACCCCATCAACATCATGAACCCCTCTTTGTATGTCTGTTCAGCCAATGGCATGTGGAAACCTTACTTCTGATCCATTAGAACCATAATTGCATCTGCTTGTGGAAACATTCCTCCCCTGGGCATAACAAAGCACAGAACTTTGAAGATGGACAATGAAAATTTTGCAACTTGGTCACTGAGTGAAATGCTCAGAGGTGCCTCCTCCACCTCCTTTGTCATTTGCAGCATAAAACTGAAAATATTGTAGTTTTAGGAAAGCAGATTGACCTGTTTATGTTAGAAATGGACTTCTAAAAAAAATCTAAATGTAAGTCAAATTGTGGCCAACTGAATTGAATTTAAATGCATTTGAGGAACTCACAGTGTAAAGGAAATTGTTCAGCAAAATTATTTTTATTAATCAAATAGTCACTCTTTCATCCCCTAACTCACTTTTCCCACTTGCTCTCTATCTCCATCAAATTAAAATATTTTATCAATTAACGTGTTTAACATTGAGTTTCAAAAGTTAATACACACCTGTACTCTTAACTACAATTTAATATCCCATAATGTTTCCTGGCAATACTGGTTTCTTGTTCCTGACAAGACACTTAGAGCTTATGAAATTACCCCAGCAGGAGGTAATGGAAAAATGAATATAAAACCTTTTTGTTAGTGAATGAGAAAGTTAAATAAATGCCCCAATGAAAGGGTACTAAGCACTTAGTTTCATTAAGAAAACTGGTCAGTAGCCTAAAGAGTTAAGGGGAGATTTTGTGCATGACTACTGCTCATCACCATGGAAGGTAGAATGTTTTTAAGCTTTAGGAGTCAGATAAGTAAATATTTTTAAATCTTTATGATTTTAATTTCAGTATGCTGTGGTTCTTAATAGATGCTTTAAATTTCTCTTAATTTTACCAAGACTTTATAGTTTTGCTTTTGTAGTGTTCTGTAGTATTGTTTATTAACTCACACTTTCTGTCTGTCAGACCAAGAAGATATAAAATACTGTCCTTCCTCTCAAGGAGCTCACAATCTCATGGGTATGCAGAAAAGTAAATTAAAAATTATGGTGGTGCCTTAATAAAGGTATGCACAAGACTGCCTGAAAGAGAACCACCAAAGGCAGTCAGGAAAAGTGGCACCTGGACATGTCACTCAAGCCAAGATGTAAGGTGATGTAGGAAGGAGCTGAGAACGTGCTTCCTTTGCTCCTTCTTGATCTTTCAGTTGTAAGAAAGCTCCTTCAGTTTGCCCATGTGAAGATAAGGAGTCAGCCTTCTTTCACCCCTACCGCATGCACTCCCATTCTGCCACTCCCCTGCAAGACTCATATCAGAATTCTGGTTAAATTAACTTCAATATTTACATTAAAGTTACAATGCAAATGCCATCCATAGTTGAGTCATTTGGCATATCAGGATAACTTTTCCTTTTTTTTCTTATCAATTACTTTTTTCATTTGCTATTTTTTTCAGTCACAAAACATTCTATTTAGATCTCTACATCTCTACTCCAAAAAAACTTGCATTGGTTTCATCTTCATCTATTCTAGAGCCTTAAGGCCTGCACCACATCCATAATGGTTGCCCTCCATGCTGGCGCCATCAGCCTGCATTGCAGCAACCCATAGACTTGGACTTCTTCACCCTCATGCTGAGAAAGGATGGCCCTTTCTCCCTCTCTTAATTTACTCCCTCATGTTGGAGGACACACTTCTTGACACCTTGAGAAAGAGTGTATGAGAAGTACTATATTAGGAAATGGGACTGGGGAGGAAAAGATAGATTACCAAGGAACCTGAAGACACTTTGGGATGAGCTGACTGTATCCATTATTTTAATTGTAGTATGATTCATAGCATCCATATGAGAAAACTCATCAAATTGTGTGTAGTATACTGTATGTCAATTATATTTCAAATAAGCTACAAGAAAATCAGAAGAGGGAAAAAAGATATGCATATAAACTTCAAACACTTATTAACAAGTCTGTGGGGAAACAGAGTATTTTCGCATACCCTAACACATTGCAGTTGGGAATACAAATGGTACCACCTCTACACAGGAGACTTGACAATATCTAGGCAAATTACAAATGTACTTAACCTTTGGCCCAGTAAGTCATTTCTTAGAATCAAATAAATGTTGGCAGAAATACTGAAGGATGTCTGTATGTAACTCTTCATTGAAGCACTATTGGTAATAGCAAAAGACTGGAATCGATCTAAAGGTCCATCTGTAGAATACTGATAAGCGTTGGCACAGCTGAGTAGTGAAGCACTACTCAGTTGAGAAAAAAAATTAAGAAGTTCTCGGTCCACTGCTACGGAGTAATCATTAGGATGTATTGTTAAGTGAAGATAACAAGTTAGGAAACGTTGAGGATATTGCTACTTTTTGTTCCTGGTAATGTTCTATTACCTGGTAATGTTCTGAGGGGTAGCTACATGGGGTGCATAAAAATGTAAAACTTCACTGAGCTGTGCATTTAAGATTGGGGCACATGACCATATGTATCCTAAATCTCAATTTAAAACTGAGTAAAGAGTAGAGAAGAGGAAATGGAAAGAGACTTGGGGCCACAGAGAAGCATTAGCTAAAACAGATTGTACTGTCAAGGGAGAATTTTTCTCTCCCTCCTTTTTTCATTCCTTTCTTCTTCCCTTCCTTTGTGTAATGGGAAAGACTCACACATATGTAAAAGCTGATGGCTGATGAGAAACACTAGTTAAAAATTGAAATTGACTCTGTATAAGAAAAAGAAAGTATAATCCACAGTGTACAATCTGTGGAAAGTTGGGAGGGTATGCAAATCCAAGTACAAGTAGAGGGATTGTCCTTAGACGGAGGAGGAACATTTCTATTATTTCAATAGGGGAAAAGGAGGCTGGAATGGGGGCAGCAACAGGAATTTTGTAGGATGAGGGACACCAGGCACAACTGTGCTGTGTAAAGGAGCTAGGTGGGTAGGCTATGCAGCTGGGGAGAAGAGAGAGGTAGTTGTAGAATCCACAAAGTAGAGAGGATTCGAATAGTGTTACAGGGAGTGGGAGCGTAGGATGTAAGCTGAACGGGAAGCCTAATAGGATTGTCAGATACTAAGGGCCTAATTGACACTAAATGGCTTTCTCCAGCAGGGCTCAATGGAAGCAGAAAGTTGGCTCCAGCCTCAGTGAGGCTTGCCAGATTGGTACAAACAAGAAATAAGGGGGCTTAGATAATTGGCCAAGCATGTTACTAAAATGATGAATCATTCAGTCTAAGATGGATAAACAGGGAAGCAAAGAAAGCAGAGGGCTGATTAATTAGAAACAAACAGAAGGCTTGAAGGACTGACTTTCCAGAGAGGTTGAGAAACAGTTGTAATGGACTGGTTGAAAGCTGTGAGTCAGCATTTTCTAAAGTGTGCTCTGAAGAATATTACCATGTAAGTGGCTCATGCACTAATACTGCATCATGAAGATTCTCAGACATCTTGCATAACAGGTTTACTGTGTTTAACCAAGCACTCTTGAACCTTTGAATTACTAAACCTCTTTGAATGTAACATCTACTAACACTTTCTAAACCAGTGTTCTTCCAAACGTGTTAGCAATTCTGCTTTGGATGTCACATGCTGAAACTTTTACATTAAATGGGATGAAGTGAATATTATCACAGCATATGACCATAGTTTTATCTGTCTTAGTGTATTTCAATATGAAAAGATTATTTTCCTAGTAAAAATATGTATAAGAGTACAGCATATTTTCAGAAAGTTGAGCAGGGTATGGTTCATGAGGTTAATACTGTTCAGTTTACCTTTATTCTGCTATAAAGGTGATTAACAGACAGCACTATTGTGTCAGATAATTAGAGTCAAATTTAACCACTAAGATTATCTTAATCTGCATTAATACTACACCTCATTTTGACCATTAAACAGCCTTCTGTTAAAACTAATTATATCCCAGCTGAAGAAAAGACACTGAATAATAAAAGTCCTGAGGTTAATCACATCAAATGTGTATTTCTAGTCTTTAAACCTCAAAATAAGATTTCTACTATATACGGTAAGAAAAATAAGGGATAGCCATTGAAATTGATAAATAGAAAAGTCTCTTTTCTTTCACTACCTTTATTTAAGAACCATAAAATGTAAATATCTAATATAAGCTGAATTATTGTGTTTGCTGCCCAGCCCTAAGGGAGGGTGCACTTGCCCACTTCACTGACATTAGGCTTGGCCAATGAAATGTGAACAGAAGCGACATGAGTTACTTATAAGCAGAAATTTTAAGAGTCAGGGAATGATTCACCATGGTCTGTTTTCTACTGCCACAAGACTAGCAATATTCCAGATAGAGGCTGCTCTGTCAGCCTGACTTCCTAGATAAAGGTAACACAGAGCAGATCCTCAACTAATTCTGAAAAAATGAGTCACGTGAGCAAAAAATACCAAGTTTGGGGGGTCGTTTATTATCACAGTTTATACTGACTCTTACAGAAATCACATTCTCCACACTCACATTTCCCCAAACCAGCAACTGTTAGTGAACAGAAATAGAAGTAATCACCAGAAAATACAACTCCCTTCATATTGCCTCCCAGTGGTGGCAAACTGGTTTCATCACCCCCAACTACTCTAATGGACTTAATAATGGCAGCCTGAGTTGACTTTATAGAGGACTCCAAAGCCATGGCCTTGCTCGTAGAAAAGAATGCCATGTCTATCAGTATGTCTTTCAGTAGAAGGGTAATGAGCTGCCCTCCCCGGCCTAAGATACACAATTTATTCTCCCTATCATTTCTGGGTTTGTTTTTTGTTTCCTTCTCTCTTTGTGCAAGAGGCATTATTTTTTCAATGCACCCAGAAATAAAATAAATTTTAAAAAGCTAATTTGCTAAAATACTTAGAATAACAAATAATTTTATTTATGTACTGATAGAAGGGGAAAAAAAGATTCCTGTCAGAGCTGATTACAGAATTTCTCCTTAGGCAGAGAACTATCTTTGTTAAAAACCTCTTAAAATGGATTTTTTGGTTATTAGGATGGCCCTCTTGACCACATCTATATGGTTTGCAGAGAGAGGAAAATAGTTAAACTGTTTTACATCAGAAACACACATTCTTGGAGTTGTTGTTGAAGCAAAGAGACGTCCAAGAAGAGGGTAACATGGGGTCCAGCAACATGGCAGGAGGCCAAAGGAAAGAGAGGACCACAGGAATTTCCCCAAAGTACACAATGGCTTAGGGACTTGAAAAACTAAGGAGGTTAAGTATTCATTTGCAAGTGTTTTGCCCTTATATTCTGTAAGGTAATACTCCTAACCCTAATATACATAATATGCACGTACACACACATACACACACACTTCCCTCTGTTATGGGTTGAATTATATCCTCCCAAAATGTAAATGTTGGAGTCCTAACACCCCCACACCCTGTACCTCAGAATGTGACTTTGGAAACAGGACTTGCAGATGTAATTAAGATGAGGTCATACTGGAGAAGGGTGGGCCCCTGATCCAGTGGGCCTAGTGTCTTTATAGAAAGAGAAAATCCAGATACAGGGAAAACACCACATGAAGACTGGAGTTACACAGCTATAACCTAAGGAAGCGTCGGAAACTGGGAGAGAGGCCCGCAGTTATCCTTCCCTAGTATCTTCTGAGCCGACACATAGTCCCACTGCCATCTGGATTTCAGAGTTTTAGCTTTTAAAACTGTGGGACAATAAATTTTTGTTGTTTAAGCCACTCAGTTTATATTACTTTGTAACAACAGCCCTAGAAAACACACACACGCATACCCAGGCATGCACTCCATTGTCCAAATCTTTGGTAAACTCTGCAGCACTCACAGCCAGGAACAGTGGCACTCTGGGCGCTGAGGGTTTGTAAGCAGTCCAGTAAGTAGGCAGTATATGCAAAAGGAACAGGGCATACAGAAGGCAGAAAGCAGAGTGGAGACCAAGAAAGCAGAGGAAACAGAGAGAAGGGGCAGAGGGAACCCAGGCTCCTTCTGTCTGTGCTGCCGGAAAGAATTTTCAGAGCTATTGGGAAAGTATCTGAGCTACTTACTGCATACGGATGAAGATTTGAGACATTTTTTACTAAATCATAAATGACCAAATGAGCTCAGCAAGCTGGGGAAGTTAGAAACAGCTAGTGGCTGACATCTGGCTCACCCAACTAATGATGTCAAGAGGAAATCTCTGGTTCACTGGCGTTGAGCAATTGAAGGAAACCGGCTCACCGCGCCAACCCTGAAAAAAAAGCAATCCTTGCAACAATCCAGGTTGCTCTGACCTTGGCCTAATGCTCCTGATTCCCTGTGCAGAGCTAATGAGTTTGCTGCTTTGTGGCTTTTAGAGGTAAGGGAAGAGATGAGCTAGGTCTAATGCCTGCTGACTCATAAGACACAGAGGCCCTGGCCTGCCTCTGATGAGATGTGTGTACCTGAATCCGCACTGATTTCTACTTCCTCTCCAGGAAACAGAGGTTGCTAAGAACAGCCAGTTATGCATTCAGAAACGAGACCCAAGAACCCTGTCTCTGCCACCAGGGAAGACAGTGGAAAGGAGGAAAGGTCAGGTACATTTCCTCCTAGCCCTCCCTTTTCAGCTCCTCTATAAGCAAGCGGCTAGAGCTATTGCTGTTTCCTACTAAGTAGGGGCTACGCCAACCAGAGGCAGGCTTAATGAAAGGCTGCTTATCCTACGTGGGGCATTAACTGGGTGTAGAAGTGAATCAACACTCTTCTGCTCCTTAAGCAGTGTGCAATCCAGAGTCAGCGTAAACAATGAAATAGAGGACAGGGTCAAATGAAATACAGGCCAGGTGGAGCTAAAGCGACATGGTACAGATGCTCTGAAGAAAAACTGTCTTAGCTGTGTCCCGGGAGATCAAGAAGAGCTCCACACAGAAGGTGACAGCTGAAGTCTAGGAAAAATTTCCAAGGACAGACAATCCAGAAACGGTATTCTTGGCTGAGAGAATCATAGGAGCAGTGATAATGCTTTTTTAGAGGCTAGAAGTGTAGTGTTTTGTTTTTCCCTAAAACAAAAATTCCATGCTCAGGAATTTGCACTGCATTCTCTACATGGTGGAGAAAGCAATGCAGATTGTGCAAGGTAGTCTATGTTCTAGAAATGTATGTGCAACTTATGGACTCAATCAATAATGAATGCCCTGGTTGTATGCCCCGCATTCTTCCAGGCACCATGGTGCCATAAGGAAGACCAACCACACTCCTTACTCTCAGAGGCTACAATCCATTAAAGAGATAACGCACAGATCCAGAGTTAGAAAGAGAGCTGGGGAGGAGCACCATGGAAGCAAACTGGCCTCAGGAATCCAGAAAGGTAAAGCTGATCAGATAGTGCTTAATGGAGAGAGTGAGCTGGGACTGAGCCAAGAACAAAGTGTAGGAATGGAATTGCAGAAAGAAGGGAGAAGCACCTTCTGAGATTGAGCAAGAGGAAGGTGGGAGAAAACAGCTTATACAAAGGCTGTTAGTGTAGTGGACTTGAGGATATTTGCTTGGGTTTGGAAACCATGAACAGAGGCCCTAACATCACAGGTTTTGCAAGCAATACTGCTGTGACACTATCAAAACCATTCCTTTCCCCAAACCAATGCAGAGATGCAGGCTACATAAAAGAACACTTTGTATTCACTCTTTCCAAGATATCAATACAACCAAACCTAGCAATGCACCCAGAAAACTGAAAGCTGCAACCCGATGCTGAAACACTTCTGTTCTTTTGTGAAACAGCACAAATTCATCAGCCTAGAAAGTCCTCAAACCTTCTGGAAGCTGCTGTCCAGGAAATGCTAGGTCAGTGTCTAGGCTCTAGGAGGTACCATGGGAGAAATGACCTTACAAAACCAGGGCACGAAATTTAAAAAACCAGCACATACCAGGCAAATCCTGCACATACGCTCAAAACTGAATTCTACCACTTCAGTAGCATTGACCACAAATGATCTCTTATGTAGGAGGCAGTGTGGTCTCTGGGCAAGTCCCAAAGTTGAATCCTGGCAGCACCACTCACCGTATGACCTAAGTGCTTTGAGCTTCTATTTCCTCATCTGTAAAATGATAATAGCACCTGCCTCGTACTTCTGACACAAAGATGAAATGAGATAACATATGCAAAGCATCTCACAAGATAATTGGCATTGAGTCAGCCCTGGGTAAACTCTGGTTCCCTTTCTTTTCCTCCCATTGGTCTCACACTATTTATAAAACCAGATCAAGAGGGTCAGCATGATTGGGGAAAACTAACCAAAGGAATTGGAGAAGGCAATGGCACCCCACTCCAGTACTCTTGCCTGGAAAATCCCATGGATGGAGAAGCCTGGTAGGCTGCAGTCCATGGGGTCGCTGAGGGTCGGACACGACTGAGCGACTTCACTTTGACTTTTCACTTTCATGCATTGGAGAAGGAAATGGCAACCCACTCCCGTGCCTGGAGAATCCCAGGGACGGGGGAGCCTGGTCGGCTGCCGTCTAGGGGGTCGCACATAGTTGGACACGACTGAAGAAACTTAGCAGCAGCAGCAGCAGCAACCAAAGGAATATGATGTTAATAAGGCTTGAAGACTCAGACCACATTAAAGGTCTCCGAGGCATGGCCTATGTCCAACTTCTGAAAAGGCTCTGGGATTTGCATCTATTCCAGATGTCATGGCTTGATCAATGCCATCTCTCCATCACACTCTGCATCAAATGTTAAGACAGGATCTATTATAGAATGCTGGAATAAGGTCAGCATAGCAGGAATAAGGCCCTGCTCCCAGTTCAGGCAGGATGGGAGCCAAGAAGAGATGACCAAGGTTGTTGAAACAGCTTCCGAAGCTTCCAGAGGTCCAGCTCACGTAGGAGGAGCAGGGGTAGATCTAGTCAAAGAAGCAGTCCCAAGATTCAGAAAAAGTCCCCAACCTAGAGTGCAGCTTGACTGCCAGAAGACCAGAACAAGTTAATAATCCGACTTGACAGGCAGCCAAAAGACTTGAGGTAGCTCATTTAACATGTGAGTGTGATGCAGGTCAGAAGACAAAAGTGCATAAACAACAGCAGGTAAAATATGAATCAAGCTACTTAGCAAGTCAGGCTGAGATCTACCCATTGCCAAGTCTCTTGGATTCCTACAAGATACCTTCCTCTGTCCCTTTTCTTCCTTCCAATCCCTTTGCCTTGTTTCAGGCCCCTATTACCTCTTGGACTTCCCCAGTGGTTCAGCAGTAAAGAACCTACCTGCCAATGCAGATATGTGGGTTTGATCCCTGTCAGGAAGATCCCTTGCAGGAGGCTATGGCAATTCACTCCAGTATTCTTACCTGGAAATTTCCATGGACAGAGGAGCCTGGAGGGCTACAGTCCATGGAGTTGCAAAGAGCTGGACATGACTGAAGTAACTGAACACATACGTATTAGCTCTTGCTTTTAGGTGGTAGTGATAAAGAATTCGCCTACCAATGAGAAGATGCAAAGAGATGGGGTTTGATCCCTGAGTTGGGAAGATCCCCTGGAAAAGGAAATGGCAACCCACTCCAGTATTCTTGCCTGGAAAATTCCATGGACAGAGGAGCCTGGAGGGCTACCCTGCATGGGTCGCAACGAGTCAGACACGACTGAGTACACACACACGCATCACCTCTTGCCAGCTCAGGGATACCTTAATTTTCTAATTAATTTTCCTCATTGCTCAGCAAATAAAATCTAGATTTCCTAACCTGAAATTCACCGCCCTCCATCGTATGATATGACCTCCATCTTCAACAGCCTGTTCCCTTTCAGGATCTTTATGCTTCAACCAAACTGAAAGAAACACACACTCACATCTCTGTATTTTTCCACTTTAGTGTCTTAGCTTGAGCTGTTGTTTCCCAGCGATTCTCACATACCCTTTGTATTCATTTCCCAGGGCTGCCACAATAAATTATCACAAACTGGGTGGCTTTAAACAAGAGAAATTTATTCTCTCACAATCCTGGAAGCCATGAGTCCAAAATCAAGGTGCTGGCAGGATTGTTTCTCTCAGGGACAATCTGCTTCATCCTCTCTCCTAGTGTGTGGTGGCTGCCAGCACCCCTGAATTAGGGCTGCCAATCTGTCTTCATCGCCTCGTGGCCTTCTCCCTGTGTGTCAGTGTCTCCAATCTCCCCCTGTCTTTCTCTTAAAAGGGCACTTGTCACAGGATTTAGGGCCCCCCCCCAAATCCAGGATGATCTCATCTCAAGCTCCTTATCTGGATTACATCTATAGTAACTCTTTTTCACATTCCGAGTTTGGAAAAGGATGTGTCTTTTTGGGGGCCACAATTCAACCCTCTGTGGGCTAAGTCGCTTCAGTTGTGTCTGATTCCATGACCCTATGAACTGCAGCCCGCCAAGGTCCTCTGTCCATGGGGATTTTCCAGGCAAGAGTACTAGAGTGGGTTGTCACGCCCTCCTTCAGGGGAGCTTTCCGAACCAGGGACTGAACCAGTAGCGGGTTCTTTACCACTAGCAACACCTGGGAAGCCCATTCAACCCCACTATGTTCTTCAATACTTCATTTTAACGCTGCTTCCTCTGTGAAGAATGCCCTGATGGCAATACACAGGAAGTAATCCTTCCCTGTTACAAACTATCAGGACACTTAACTAAATCCTCCTTGGTGTTATTGCATGCTTGTATGCAGGATTCATCTTTGTGTGAATTATTTCACAAAAAGTAACTTCCAAGTAACTCACACTAAGATGAGTCCTGCATACAGCATGCAATAACACCAAGGAGGATTTAGTTAATTTGCAGGCAGATTCTTTACGTCTGAGCCACCAGGGAAGCCCAAGAATACTGTAGTGGGTTGCCATTCTCTTCTCCAGGGGATGTTCCCAACTCATGGATTGATTGAATCCAAGTGTCCTGCATTACAGGCAGATTCTTTATCATCTTAGACACCAAGGAAGCCCCTTACTTTCACAGATCTCAGTTTCCTCATCTTTGAAATTGAGATGATAATTACATTTGCTTATAGCACTGTTTTGATTAAAAAACAAAAAAACTTTTTTTAGTCACATGGCATGCAGGATCTTAGTTCCCCACCAGGGATGGAACCCATGGCCCTTGCAGTGAAAGCATGGAGTCTTAACCACTGGACCACCAGGGAAGTCCAAATAAAAAGACACTGAAGGGACCTTAAAGCAGAGCCTGAAAACAGGAAAATATCAGTAAGTGTTATTATTATTATTATTATCTTTATTGTGGTGGATTTTATCATTTTCCCTCATATTATAAGTTCCTTAAAGACAGACATCTGTGTATCCTCCATGGCATCTAAGACGTGTCTTGCACAAAGTAAAGAATACTGGGGGAAAATGACAAATAAGTTGACTTGAAATAAAAAAGTCATCACAGAGACATATTTGGAAATGTTATGAAGGGGTGAGTGCTCTATCCAGCCCCCCATCAGCAGTGAAGTGCTCAAGCCTTCCCCAAAGGTGAGGAGTCTCTTCTTGGCCACTCCCAGGACCTTTCTGCCAGCAGCTACTCCCTTTGACTTACAAGAAGCACAACTGGGAGATCTGTCACTCAGTGGCCCTTCTGAGTAAGCCAGCATGTCCAAGGAGAATCCATTCTCATAAAGAACATCATCTGCGGATTTGTCATCATGGTAATTATATTTTATCATTCTCATTGTCCCTCTTAGCATTGATGTGACTCTGAAATAGAAGGGAGAAAAGGGGGTGGGGTGGGGAGGGGCTGGCTCCTGGTTTAAGGGAAAAGTGACTCAGTAGCCCTAAGCAACCTCTTCAGAACTGGGTAGGTGTGCTGACTCACCTCCCAAAGGCTGCTCCCCTAAGGGCCTCTCAGGAATGTGGAAACCTTCACTGCCCTGCTCGCTGTCTCTACACACTATACTCTCCCCAACGTGATCCCATGGGCTATTTCTAAAGGGTCAAGGCTCTTAAGAAATGGTTATTTTCTTTTGTTTTAGAATACTCTAAAGTTTTCTAAAAGATGTTCACCATTAGACGTGAGGGCTGGCAGTCACTGCCACTTGGCTGAGATAATATTCCTGGTAACCCTACCATCATTGACTGGGCACTCAGTAAGCGCCAGGAACTGTGTTCTGCTGATTATTGCTTGTAATCCTTACCACAAATCTAAGAGAAACCTGTGATTAGCTCCATTTCACAAGGGAGAAACTTCAGGCTTATAGATAGTAAATAACACCTGCAACCACAATCCTTGTGCATGATGAAACTAAGATTCCAACTTGATCTAACTGCCAAGTTCAGACTCTGAACCACCGAACACTACCACCTCCTAATATGTATCCACATATTTCTCTCTTCCAAGCAGAGAACAAAAACAATCTTCTTGCATTTCCCGGGTTAGAAATACTGAGGCAGACCCTTCACAGATGGGTAAACAGCTGCAATCTAAGAAGTCTACCTGACTTTGCATAAGAAATATAAACACATTTTAAGTTTCCTAAGAATGCGTATCATAATTAAAAATTTAAATGTTAATTCTGGAGGCAGGAAAGATAGTGTTGGAGAGTCATTCCCAACTTGCCTCTAATTATACAATATGCAAGCACAGGCATGTGCAAAGATTCATATTTTAGTAAGGTGTGTACAAAGCGTAGTTGAAAGAGAAGACAGAAGCGGAAACCCTTATACATATTTTCCCAAGCAGATGCCGGAAACCCTGATCTGCTGTGCCCGGTAGGGCAGGTAGAGTAGGCTTCTGGGATGAGGTTTCCCTGGATGTATTCAGTTCGGGAAATGATAAAGCAACTCCATCCTGCCCAGAATCAGTGCTGATTGATGCGGTTCTGTTTCCATGTAACAACTGCCGAAACTATGCTCATACATAACACTTGCTATCTATAGGCTTAAAAGTAATGTATTCTTTATCGTAGAAACTCTCTAATGGTTCATATAGAAAGAAAATAATGAGGATGAATCAAAGAGAACTTGTGAAATTTTAACTTTTTCATTTTACAAGAAATTGAGCCATTTTTCTGCAAAAATTAAAACACAGCAAGTCTTCTTTTCATGCGGAGCACAGTGCCACCTGAGAAGGAAAGCAGTGGCATTATCAGGGAGGCACTGTGGAGCGGTCACCATGCAAAATTTGCCATGGACTGAGAGCGGGGAGCCAAGGCTGTGGTTACTAAGAAGGTTATTTGTGACTGTGCTTCAGAGCCTCCTCGATTAAGTCCTAACCCAGGCTCCTTCCCAGACGCTGACTCTCATGCTCCACATCCACTGAAAAGGGAAAGGATGAGTTATTGCAGGATATTTTTATTTCAAATAATTACTGAAAGGAAGAGAATTCATCAAATTTTGATCTACACAAGACCTTCAAGCAGTGCTCAAATCCACCTACCTATTCTTGTGTATAAAATCCCTGTCAGGAGAACTGACAGTTCAATGCGGAGATTCATCACAATGAACGTCCAGGGCTCCCAAAAGAAAGAGAAGGCTGCACCTAGCAAAACTGGCACCAGATTAAAGAACGTTCTCTCCTAACACGGCCTCAAGAAACCTAATGACCTCGCAAACTCTCGTTTCTCAGCTTATTCCTAGGCAGCAAAATTGCCCCTCACTTATGCACCTACCAGGGTGGTATGAACCTAGGTTACTCTAAAGCACTTACAGTTGCTTTCGCCACTAAAAAAATTGAATCCACTTGTATAATTATGTAAAAATATATTTGCACTGATTGGTACAGTGACAAATCCTAATTCTTCTTTTTTGGCCATACCCTGCAGTTTGCAGGATCTTAGTTCCCTGACCAGGGACTGAACCTGCACCCTTGCCACTGGCAGTGAAAGCTTGAAGTCCTAACCAGTGGATGGCCAGGGAATTCCCTAATTCTAGTTATCAGTATTTTTGGAAGTACCCTCTGGTCTTCTGAGCACAGAGTAATATTCACTTTTTATTTTAACATCTAGGGGTGCAAGGACTCCTTTGTATTCTGTCTCCAAAAGCTGTTTGCTCCCCAAACAAGGAGTTCCTTTCTGGAGAGGAAAGAGCACCCTCTAGGAAACACCTAGAAATGGTGTTTCCTAAAGTTTCATCAACAGTGAAATTCCATCTCCATTCTGCAGCAAGCAGTGTGATTGCCTTTTAGCAGCTAAGGCCCAGCACCTATGCCCTACAAGCTTTTCAAGGGCCAATAAAAGTGTTTGAGAGCTGAGAAAAATCCATTGGCTCCAAAGTCTTTTAAATTCAAAATTGAAACGTTAGATTAAATGTTTACAAAATGTGACATATCAACTAATCACGACTCAGCTATTAAATAGTTTCATATAAATTACATTTAATGTGAGATGTGGGTTCTTTTTAATATTTTCTATGATGAGGGGCAACCTCTTAAAGAGTTAAAAGCCTATTTTTCACAGAGTTGACCTCTCAAAGAGTCTTCATGATCATTGACATGGTCCATCTAAGTCTTGATGTTACTCTCCTTTTTTTTTCTTAATATATATATTTTATCAAAGTATAGTTGACTCACAATGTTTCAGGTTTGGCATTACTCTCTGAAAGACATTACAAACAATATTTCATGCAAAGTGCTTGGTAAAAGTTCACACATACTCCCATTCAACTCATTTCATCTTTACAATAGTAAATTATGAAATAATGAATTAAAATGCTTGGATACAGTGGGTTTTTGTACCCCCCCATTTTTTTGTCAAAGTACAAAATATTACAAATTCTGAACTATAAAACAGACAAAAAAATCTTCAGAATCAAAACAGATTAACAAGCGCAGTGCAAATAAAAGCAAACTACTAATCTGAAATGGCATCTGTAGACTTTGATGAAGGAACAATGCATACATAACATGTGGCTTTGGAGTTAGAATTCTGAATAGGAGCTGAGTGACCTGGGACAAGTTACTTAACCTCTCTGTGCCTCAGTATCCTTAACTGTAAAATGATAAGAGAGTATTAGGTAAAGAATCACCTGCAATGCAGGAGACCTGGGTTCATTCCCTAGGTCAGGAAGATCCCCTGGAGAAGGGAATGGCTACCCATTCCAGTATTCTTCCCTGGAGAACTCCATGGACAGAGGAGCCTGGCGGGCTACAGTCCATGGAGTCACAGAGTCTGACATGACTGAGCAAACACGTTCCTTACCTCACAGAGTTATTGTGATGTTTAAGTGAGTTCATAGATAGGAAATACTTAGCATATAGCTTGGCCCATCGTACGAGGTGAACAAATGCCAGCAATCAGTTATTATTTAGCAAAACCATACCGATCTTTGATTCTCAGAAATAAAACAATTTAAGATTTTGAATAAATTAACTCTTACGAAAGCTGAAGACATCTACAAAACCAGTCATTCATCTTTTATTTTGAAACTCTTTATTTGAAAATAACTTCAAATTCAGAATTATTAACATTTTATTCATTCAACTTATCGTTTGTCCAGTAGATCACTGGAAATCTGTGTCCCTACTTCTTATTCATAACTTATGATGTATGTGTTTTCTATTTCTGCATCACAAATCACAAGTTTGGTGGTTCAAAACCACACCTTTTTATAAGATCACAGTTGTACAGGTCAGAAGTCTGAGCACAACATGACCGGACTCTCTGCTCAGAGCTTACATGACTGAAATGAAGGTCATGGCTAGGCTGAGTTTCTTTCAGGGACTCCTTTCTCTGTTGCCAGCCAAATTTAGATCCTTGCAGCTGTAGGACTGAGGTCTCCATTTCTTTGCTGGTGTCAAGTGTGGGCCACTCTCAGCTCCTCCAAGTCACCCACCCTCTCTGCAATATGACCCCATCCATCTCCAAAGCAGCAATGGAGAATCTCCCTCATGGCAATTCTTTCTCAAGTTTTGAATCTTTCTCCCAAGAAAGGGCCTGGTTTCTTGTAAGGCCTCGCCTGATGAGTTGATTAGGCCTGATGAGTTGATTAGGTCAGGCTCACTCAGGATAATGTGTCTCTCTTTCTTAAAGTTAACTGGTTTGGGACCTTAATTAAACCTGCAAAATATCTTTACAGCAGCACCTAGATTATTGTTTGAATAACTGGGAGAAGGTGGAAATTTGGGGGACCATCTCAGGATTCCACCTACCACATATGCTGAGATATTTTATAAGCATATATTTTAGCCTGCTAGGGCTGTCACAGCAAAATATCACAGACAGAATGACTTAAACAACAAAAATTTATTTTTTGACAGTTTTGGAGGCTGAAAGTCCCAGATCAAGGAGTCAGAAGGTCTGGTTTCTCCTGAGGCCCTTCTCCTTGGCTTGAAGATCACCACCTTCCTACTGTGTCCTCACAGTCTGATGTCTCTTTCTTCTTATAAGGACACAAGTTACCCAGACTAGATTTCTAGCATATGAACTGGGGGGGAGGGGTGAGACACAGTTTGGTCCTTATCTGTCTAATAGCAAAACTAAGAGCTAATATTTGAGCTATTTGAGCTACCAAACAGGTATTATGCTAAACATTTTTGATGAGCTATCTTATTAAATATAAATCATTAGATTAAATAATGTATCAGTATAACTATTATATAAAATCCCAGCTTTGTCAAAATATATCCTATATATTTTGAT
This sequence comes from Cephalophus harveyi, assembly GCA_006410635.1. Lineage (NCBI taxonomy): Eukaryota > Metazoa > Chordata > Mammalia > Artiodactyla > Bovidae > Cephalophus > Cephalophus harveyi. Next base: position 165,408 of record SJYT01072274.1, on the reverse strand, counting down.
ATAGAAATTGTATAGAAATTTCTTGATTAGAAATTGTACGTGATTTTTAGACCTGATTCTTAGAGTTCTCTGTCTCTACTGTGCTCTATTCTGAGGACAGTTTTTCATTCACTGATCAAATTTTACTGATTATCTATGAGCTTGGTTCAAAGGCACAAAAATGAGTAATTAACAATCCTCCTCTCAAGAGAGCATAGGCTAGAATGGGGACATGCATATCTCCATTTTGAAATATCTCATATTAAGAGTATCAATTGTATTTATAGAACCATTCTGCACACGTAAGTTCTTATGAAAGCTGAGGCACCAAAAATTAAATTTCAAGAAAGAGGAAAATCTTCTGGTTATTTGGTTTTACATTACCTTCCTGAACTGCATCAACCCTAACTGTGGACTTCCCAGGTGGCACTAATGGTAAAGAACCAGCCTGCCAATGCAGGAGATATAAGAGATATGAGTTCAATCCCTGGGTGGGGAAGATACCCTGGAGAAGGAAATGGCAACCCACTTGCCTGGAGAATTCCATGGACAGTGGAGCCTGGTGGGCTATAGTCCATGGGGTTGTAAAGAGTCAGACACGACTGCAGAGATTTAACACAGCACAACCCTAAGTGCAGCAACACATTCCTTTATACGTGGCTTTAGACTGAATTCTCTGAAATTGGAAAAAAGCCAGCTGGGATTTGAAAGTGAGAAGTGATTATAACATAAATGTCCAACACCTGACTGGGTAAAGTGCCTAAAATTCCACTCACTTTACTCAATAAAAAAAAAATTCTATTAAAAAATTTTTTTTCTCACTGCCCAACCCATTTCATGTTGCTAACACTAAACTCCAAAAATCACTGCAGATGGTGACTGCAGCCATGAAATTAAAAGACTCTTGCTCCTTGGAAGAAAAGCTATGACAAACCTAGACAGTGTATTAAAAAGCAGAGACATTACTTTGCTGACAAAGGTTCGTATAGTCAAAGCTATGGTTTTTCCAGTAGTCACGTACAGATGCGAGAGTTGGACCATAAAGAAGGCTGAGTGCTAAAGAATTTATGCTTTCGAATTGTGGTGCTGGAGGAGATTTTTTGAGTCTCTTGGACTGCAAGAAGATCAAACCAGTTAATCCTAAAGAAAATCAACTCTGAATATTCCATGGAAAGACTGATGCTGAAGCTCCAATACTTTGGCCACCTGATGCAAAGAGCTGACTCATTGGAAAAGACCCTGATGCTGGGAAAGATTGAGGGTAGGAGAAGAAGTGGGGGAGACAGAGGATGAGATGGTTGGATGGCACCACGGACTCAATGGACATGCGTTTGAGTAAACTCCGGGAGATTGTGAAGGACAGAGAAGCCTGGCGTGCTGTAGTCCACGGGCTCCCAAAGAGTCGGACATGACTTAGTGACTGAACAACACTGAGACCCTTTCTCCTGCAAAAGGCAAAGGCAGCATTTGCAGGTGGAAGGAACTCTCCAGATTGGCAGGCCGCGTTGCCTCTCAGCTGTGGGCCGAGTGCAGCGATTGCACTCAGGCGAGAACAGTCTTCCTGCCCCAGCCCTCCCTCCCCAGCAAGGTAAGGGACTCGGGCCGGGTGCTGAGTTCTGCAACCCCCTCCCTGGTTCATCATTTGTTCCCTCCAGCCGTCTGCGGGACTGGGGGGACCGGGCGAGGCCCCCTGCCCGGCCCCTGGTCCCCTGCTCCCAGCCCTGGCCCAGGCCCCGCCTCGCCACGAGCAGCAGCCGATAAATGGCTTCCGCGCCCCCCGCGCCTGGCCAACTCCGCCGCAGCGCCATTCGCGCCGGCTCTTCCCCCCGTTCCCCACCTCTCAGCTCCCAACAGTGAGCCCTCCACCCATGGAGGAGACGTACCTGGAGCTCTACTTGGACCAGTGCTCCGCCCAGGTGAGCCTGGAAGCCGCCGCCACTGCCCCAGGGTCAGGGCCCACGTCCAGCGCACCCCGGAGTCTGCCTTCATTTTATCTCTAGTAAAACTTCTAGCGACCGTAGGAGGTGGGCTTCATTATCCCCATCTTTCAGTTGAAAAACTAGAAGGTTCGAGAGATGAATTAACTTACTAAAGGTTGCTGGTCCAGTGTGAATACAAATTGGAGACACCTGAGGCTTCTTTCAGTTTGTTGATTCTTACATTTTGAGGTTTTGCTTTTTAATCTAAGAACTGTAGAAAACAGAGGAAAGAGTCCCCCAAAAGAAAAACAAGGGACTTCCCTGTTGGTCCAGTGGTTAAGACTCCGAGTTTCCATTTTAGGGGCCTGGATTTCCATCACTGCTAAGGAAATTAAGATCATGCATGTGGTGGAGCCAAAAACAAGTGAAAAAGCAAGAGAGCAACTTACGGAGGGGGTAGTGGCGGTTGGGGGGTGCTTAAATAGACCAGTGATTAGCAGTGAAGTAGAAATTGTGAAGTCCCACAGCATTTAACATTGCAAAGGAGAGCCCAAGCTGGGAAGATTCCGTGAAAGATGAGTTAATGGCTCTGTAAAGACAGTTTAACAAAAAGTTTCAAGTATAAGGCTATACTCTGTAAACTTAGGGAATACTCTGTAAGCTTGTTCTCTAAGCTGTGTTCCTATAAGTGAACTCAGACAGGAGGCTTTCAGGGTTCCACTGACATCAAACTTCCCTCTTTAATATCTTGTTGCCATTGCCTCAAATTCCTTGTTGAAGTTCAGTTCTTTGGGTGGGAGTTTTGCCTTCTGCTAAAATGCCATAATGGGGAAAAGGAGGGGAGTCACCGATGGTGCAAACATTAGTGCTTTAGTGTAAATTGGCTGATGGAATCTTTTCTGGCTAGAACAGAAGAGGCCACGGAAACAATGGAGAGGGATCCGGGCCGCTGTCCCCACCTCACTCTCCCTAGGGCACACCTGTGGGGTGGGGGTGGAGGGAGATAGGGGCTAATAACATAATTCAAAATGAAATAAGGTCAAATCTTATTTTAAGAGAATAACTGCATTCTTCTAAGTGTTTTTGTCTAACATTTAGTCACCGCTGCCATCTGCTGGACTTGTGGTAACAGCACCATCAATTGGATCTCAAAGTGAAAGAGTAAAAGTGAAAGTGGCTCAGTCCTGCTGACTCTTTGCGACCCCATGGCCCTATACAGTCCATGGAATCCTCTAGGCCAGGATACTGGAGTCAGTAGCCTTTCCCTTCTCCAGAGGATCTTCCCAGCCCAGGAATTGAACCCAAGTCTCCCACATTACAGGCAGATTCTTTACCAGCTGAGCCACAAGGGAAGCCCAAGAATACTGGAGTGGGTAGCCTGTCCCTTCTCCGGGGGATCTTCACCCAGGAATTGAATCAGGGTTTCCTGCTTTGCAGGAGGATTCTTTACAACTGAGCTATCAGAAAGTGAAAGTGAAGTCGCTCAGTCGTGTCCGACTCTTTGCGACCCGTGGACTGTAGCCCACCAAGCTCCTCCGTCCATGGGATTCTCCGGGCAAGAATACTGGAGTAGGGTGCCATTTCCTTCTCCAGAGCGATCAGGGAGGCCCCATAAAATGCAAAGTGGGCCACGGAAGCCACAGGCCGACGAGGATGGGATTCGAACCCACGTGTGCAGAGCACAATGGATTAGCAGTCCATCGCCTTAACCACTCGGCCACCTCGTCCCAATAGGACCTAGCCAGACTTGTTACGGGCTTCCCTGGTGGCTCAGATGGTAAAGAATCTGACTGTAATGCAGGAGCCCCAGGTTCCATCACTGTATTGAGAAGATCCCCTGCAGGAGGGCATGTCAATCCACTCCAGTATCCTTGCCTGGAGAATCTGGTGATTCTCACAGAGCTAGACACAACTAAAGTGACTTAGTACACAGCACACACAGATATATATATATATATACTTCCCATGTGGCACAGTGGTAAAGAATATGAGTTCCATCTCTGGGTCAGGAAGATCCTCTGGAGTAGGAAATGGCAACCCATTCCAGTACTCTTGCCTGGAAAATTCTATGGACGGAAGAGCCTGGCGGGCTACAGTCCATGGGGTTGCAAAGAGTCGAACACGACTGAGCACACGCTTTTAGCCAGACATATTAGCTGAGATAACTTTGTCATGGAGAAGACACAGCACAAGGCATTCGTGACTGTTCAATTATTAGAAGTAAGATCTACTGATGGGTGAGGTTATCCTGCCAGCTAGTGGTCAAAATATGGAATCCAGGCTTGTAGCTCAGTCGATAAAGAATTTGCCTGCAGTGCAGGAGACCTGGGTTCAATCCGTGGGTTGGGAAGATCCCCTGGAGAAGGAAATGGCAACCCACTCCAGTATCCTTGCCTGGAAATTCTCATGGACAGAGGAACCTGGTGGATTGCAGTCCATGGGGTCGCAAAGAGTTGGGCACGACTGAGCGACTAACACACATAACACACAGGCATGCAACTTGGGTGACGTGGATGGTAATATGTACCAACAATTTTTTTCCATAACAAAGGCCATGAGTTTTATATGAGCTGTTTCCCTGAGTTGCACACCTCATTCCCCCGGTTGATGATAATGGAAGTTGATTAGCTGTCCCTGGGCTGGAAATACATTGATTTAAACTAGTCTTTCCATTTAAATTTCAATAACTTTCCCCCTATGCACATAAATGGAATGGTTTCTTATCTCTCCTTTGACTAGAAGGAATAAAGATGAATCCTTTATGGAGGCTTGATTAGCACTCAAGGCTGTGTCCTCAGCTTCCTTCACTTACTACTCTTCTCTTTATGATTTTAAAACTCAAAAAAAAAAAAAAAAAAAAACCTTTTAAGTCAACTAAAGTTTATAATCAACTTAGGGAGTACAGAAAAATCTGTACTTTTCAAAGTACAGATTTAGAGCGTGATTGCCAACTTACCTGAATTACAGAAGTGGATTTAGAGTAGCAACTTACTGTAAATCTAACCAAAGAAAAACGTTTTATGAAACATGCTTTTTCTGTATTTTAAGATACATTTTCCTGTTTTCATGAAGTGTGTTGTAACCCTAGAGTAGAACTTTAAGGAGACTTTGTGGAAAGAGCACGGTGTGAATATAAGCTATCTGAATGGCCTCCTCCTGAACACACTGCCTGCCAGCCAAGGTGGCATCCTTTGGGTGTGACATGATGTTCTGTGTGTTGTGTTTTGTCTGTTTTGGGAACGGCCTAGGATGCCCTTACCCCATCCAGATCACCCCTGCTGAGCCCAGCTGTGCCTTATGATGTGGACATGCTTACTTCATCCAATCCAGAGACTGCATTTAATCCCCAGCTTGAAGAAGTCACAGAAACATCTAGCAGTTTCTCAGCTGTGGATCTTAGCTTCTTACCAGATGAGCTCTCCCAAGAAAATAAAGACCAGACTGTCATTAGGAGCAAGCATGAAATAGAAGAAAACTGTAAAACTCAAAGTCGGCAAATTAGGTTGCCCTTACCCAGCCAACTGGACACTGGCCTGGCCTTAAACAGCAGCAGTGGGTCAAGTTCCCATTCACATCTGCACCCTGCTGGTGGTAACTCAGCCCAGCCCTCTCCTGAGAAACCACACTCCTTGCCTCTGGCTTCCATAGCACCTATGACACCAATGGCCCCTATTTCAGAATGTTCTGGAATTGTGCCTCAACTACAGTAAGTTGCTATTGTTTTAAATGAGCAATGCTTCTGAGTATAGATTTTGTATTCTTGAATGGGATCATAATAGTGTAGGGAAGAGAATTTCAGATCTCAGTATCCTTTGTTTTATCAGCTCTTAGTGGACTTGGTTTTAGACTATTTACCTGGAAAATGAAACACCAACTCTTGATCTCCTAAGCAGGAGTTGAGGGTTAGTCTACATATTCCTGAAGGATTATATTGTTTACACTGCTGCTACTGCTAAGTCGCTTCAGTTGTGTCCGACTCTGTGCAACCCCATAGATGTCAGCCCACCAGGCTCCCCCGTCCCTGGGATTCTCCAGGCAAGAACACTGGAGTGGGTTGCCATTTCCTTCTCCAATGCATGAAGGTGAAAGGTGAAAGTGAAGCCACTCAGTTGTGTCTGACTCCTTGCAACCCCATGGACTGCAGCCCACCAGGCTCCTCCATCCATGGGATTTTCCAGGCAAGAGTGCTGGAGTGGGTTGCTATTGCCTTCTCCGATTGTTTACACTAAAGCACTTTAGTTGTTGTACATTGTGGTTGGAGTTGGAATAACACAAAGGATAAAAAAATATGTAAAACTGAATTTGATTTGCAAGTTGATTTGATGTTGTGCTTTCTATTTTGAGGCATTTTGAAAAAGATCTAAAACTTAATTTTAGTCAGTCATGAAATTTTAGAAAAAGCTATTTTAGTCCTTTAGGAGTTTTACAATATACTAAGGACTGTGTAACTATATATTTCACATTTAGAATAATTCTCCCCCTAGGAAGTCACCTAAACTTATAAAATGAAGAAGTAAATATGTTTTAATTATTTTTTGCTTTTTAAATCTGGTATAACTTAGGTTGACTTATTTCTTTAGGAACATAGTTTCCACTGTAAACCTGGCCTGTAAATTGGATCTGAAGAAAATAGCTTTGCATGCAAAAAATGCAGAATATAACCCAAAGGTAAGATTTCTCAGTAATTTTCTCAATAATTAGGTTCTATTTAGATGTTCTTTCCTTCATAGGATCATGATATTGACTCATTTCTTTGTTAATATTTTTTAAAAAGAAAAAATGTTTGGTGGAAGACTTCTGGCAATTTGAAAGTTTAATTGCCTCATTCTCTGTTTTGAACTTATAAAAATAATCTCATTTTTTGTGTTGAATACTTATTAAGCAGTTCTCAACATTAAGATCTTTCCCTTGTTATTCAGAAAAACCTTTCAGTGTAACTGTTTTCAGCCTGACTATGGAAACGCTAACTTTCTTACAATGTCATCATATTCATGGAAATAATTTGTTCTAATTGTTTTCCCATTTAGCTGACACATGTATTTTTTCACTTATAGTTTATCTTACCTGGGAAATCTCAATTGTATAAAGTGCAAAGTTGAAGTGTATGATTCCGGCTTTAATAAAATCCATTTTATTAAATTCTATCTTATCTATTAAAATCAAAGTTTAATAAAATCTATTCTTTTTTGTGTCTTTCCAAGGCCAGGCATCCCATTTTCAGTGGTCTGTTTACCTAGGATTTATTAATTCAATCAACATTAATGATTAGTTAAATTACTTAGTACAAAGATGAGTAAGGCCTGGTGCCTATGGGGGAAAAGTTCACTGTCTTGGGTAGTGGAGGATTTAAGGAGTTAGATGAGAAAGGCCGTATTAATCAGAACCCAGAGGACCTTGCCAACATCAACTATTTATGGATAAAGTCTTTGTTTTTCCTGTTGTGGTAGTGGTGCTATTGACATCTGAATTTAAATATTACCTGAATATTACCTAGTGAAACAAAGCTTTCCTATTTATCTTTGTGTTGCTAGCTATGATGAGGACAGAAGCCCAATGATGGGCTAGGATTTTTAAGGATGTAGCTATGACTGACTACACAATTGAGCAATCAACATCTTGAACCTATTTTATTCTCTGCCGTCCTCAGCTCTCCTCTCAATTTGGTGCATAGGATTTGTCCATACTTAGACCTGACAGCTGGAAAAATTCTGCTTTGGCATTTCAGATGTCTTAAGAATTTAACAAAATGAATATCAGGTGACAGTGACACCTTTTTAGTGAACACCTGGAAAACATTAATAGGCCTTGATCAGTTGTGTGTAGTGCTGACTCAGGGTTCTTTTTACTGTCAGCACTTCAAATGCAGTAAGTCCTATAAAGCTTTTAGCATAGGGTCTGAAACATAACAGATACTCAAATTTTAGCTTTACTATTATTATTCTTACCTTTTAGAATCATGTACATTTTAGAATCATGATCATTTTGTTAACCTTAAGGTAGGAGAATAGACCCAGACATTTTTCCCACTAAATTTCAATTTATTCAACACTTTTCATGTCTAGCTCACCCTTGCAACTGGAATAGTGCTAACCCTTCAGTTCAGTTCAGTTGCTCAGTCATGTCTGACTCTTTGCAACCCCATGGATTGCAGCATGCCAGGCTTCCCTGTCCATCACCAACTCCCAGAGCTTATTCAAATTCGTGTCCATTGAGTCGGTGATGCCTTCCAACCATCTCATCCTCTGTCACCCCTTCTCCTCCTCTCTTCAATCTTTCCCAGCATCAGAGTTTTTTCCAGTGAGTCAGTTCTTCACATCAGGTGGCCAAAGTATTGGAGTTTCAACTTCAGCAGGTGTTAACCCCTAGTGGAGGTTAATTGTTCTTTTGGCTTCTGTCTTTAGAGGTTTGCAGCTGTCATAATGAGGATCCGAGAGCCCAGGACTACAGCCCTCATATTTAGCTCTGGGAAAATGGTCTGCACAGGAGCCAAAAGGTAAAAGGAGCCACCCTCCAAAACCAGACAAACAATTCAGTATGTGAAACAAGGAAGGATGGTATTAATATTCTAAAACACATAGTAGATGCAAAATACTTTGCTGAAGAGTTAAATTAATGAAATGCGAAGTTAGGGGTTAAAAACATTCAGCCTCATAATGCTGACATATCCCACTTTACAGTCACCCATAGTGAAGGGGTGGAGAAGGCAGTGGCACCCCACTCCAGTACTCTTGCTTGGAAAATCCCATGGGCGAAGGAGCCTGGTAGGCTGCAGTCCACGGGGTCGCTAAGAGTCAGACACGACTGAGTGACTTCACTTTCACTTTTCACTTGCATGCATTGGAGAAGGAAATGGCACCCCACTCCAGTGTTCTTGCCTGGAGAATCCCAGGGACGGGGGAGCCTGGTGGGCTGCCGTCTCTGGGGTTGCACAGAGTCGGACACGACTGAAGTGACTTAGCAGTAGCATAGTGAAGGGGGCTTCACTAGGCTATTACAACTTGTTTCTAAGGTATATTTAAAATGAGAAAAAGAAAAGCTATAGTAGTAGTAAAGCCTGTTATAAATCTGGGGAAGTAGTTCTTGTGTATTTTCCTCATTGCAGGCAGATACATGGATAGGACTTTTCAAAGCAGGGAAATTAGACATTTATTGACCATTAGCTTGAGCATCCACTCTGGAGGGATCTCTTAAAAGGCTTCTCTTTTCTGGCTCTCATGCCGAGGTAGCCCTGTGCTGATGGAGATCTGTTCGCCATAAAGCTAGTAGGAAAGCCGCTCTTCCCTCCAGGTGTTAGTAGATGAGGAGTAAATTGTCCTCCTGAAAGGGAACCAATTTTCTTCAATATACACTGAGTGTTAATATTCTTCTTTATATTTGCCAAATTTATTGGCAAAATTACATTGTTTTAAATGTAATTTAAATTTTCATTTACTAGTGAGACTAACTTTTCATAAGGATATAAACTGTCTACTGTATCTTTTGCCCAATATTCTTATGGAGATATTTATCTTTTGGTATTTAAGTATTTTTGCCATTTTGGACTATAAGTATTTCTCCTATATTAATGTTAGTGATATTTTGGTTTTTTTAATACACAATTTAATTTTTGTGTGTACGGTTAGTCTATCCAATATTTCTCTTTATGGCTTCAGAGTTTGGCTTCAGCTTAGGAAGGCATTCCCCACATGTAAGCATTGACCTCCATATGTTTTTCTTGTTTCTTTCAAGTCTTGCTTTGTATTGAAGAGAGGAAATTAGTGTTTTGATTCACCTAGAGCCTTCTCTGGATGAAGGAAATGTTCTGCATCTGTGCTGTCTGGTGTGGTAGCCTCTCGTCACATGTGGCTCATGAGAACTTGAAATATGGCTAATACCACAGAGAAATTGAAATTTTTATCTTGTTTTAAAATTAATACAAATGTAAATAGCCACATGTAACTGGTGGCCACCATTACCTGTGTCCAGGTAAGTTTCCGGACTTTCTCTTCTGTTGATCTGTGTATCCTCTGATCTAGAAATCTCCATTTTGAAGTCATTTTTGGACAACTCTGCAAAGATGTTCATTTAAGCATTGTTTAAAATGGGAGCAGAGGGAACAAATATCTAGGAAGATAGTTTTGATTCAATCAAAAAATAAAATTATTTAGCCACATATAGTATTATTAGCAGCCACATATTGAGGTTGTTAAGTTTTGGATCGAGAGTTGTGAAAGTTTGGTTAGTATAAGGGATATCAGAATTATCTCCAAAAAATGTATCCCAGTGTAGTTTCTTCAGTTGTAATAACCAGAGTTTGCAGAGTGAGGGATACCTGTGTTTGCACAGAAAAGTGAAGAGGGGCTAAACTTATCAGTGGTAATCACCACTGGTGTTGAAATTTCAAGGTTCTTAACCTAGTTTCGAGTGTTTGTACAAGAACATATATGTAAACTTTAATTGTTAGTTGTTTGAATGGGAATTTCTGTGTGATACAAGAAACTATAGGGCTATGAAAATTCTTGAAATTTGATTTTATAAAGGTTAGCACTGTAGGAAATGTAATGGGTCAGTTAGGTGAAATATGTTTTTTTAAACATATTTAAACCACTTATTTCACTTCTGCTATGGGGACATGGCCCTGCTAGGGACATTTCAGGAGTTGGAAATGGATGAAGAGAATCAACAAGAAGTGAGGTGATGTGAAAATAGGACTATGGTGTGAGAGATCTGGAATAGAAAGAAACTCTACCAGTCTCTTTGGTCCAGGCAAGTAAATTCAATCTGGCTTTTCTTTAATGTGCTTTCTGATTTTCAACTTAAAGATAGGGATAAGCCATAACAGAGGGTAGAATTTGTAAGTGTTACTCACCAGGTGTTGTCCCTGTTTGACAACCCCTGCTGCTCATTGTTTTTATTTTGGTAATGACCACAGTGACCACTGAAAAAGCCCCAGATCTCAGGATTTCACATTCTCCGCCATAGATTTAGGGACAGAGTTGGACAAATAGTTAGAAGAACATAGCCACACAGTTGGGTGAATTTATGTCTTTCTCATTTTGAACATGAGTTGAATGACAGTAGTGTAAGAAAGCCTAAGCAAAACTGGACAGATTTTAAGGTATTTTTATGACTCTTTTTATAAGTATATGCTGCTGCTGCTGCTGCTAAGTCGCTTCAGTCGTGTCCGACTCCGTGCGACCCCATAGACGGCAGCCCAACAGGCTCCCCCGTCCCTGGGATTCTCCAGGCAAGAACACTGGAGTGGGTTGCCATTTCCTTCTCCATTGTGTGAAAGCGAAAAGTGAAAGTGAAGTCGCTCACTCGCGACCGACTCCTAGCGACCCCATGGACTGCAGCCTACCAGGCTCCTCCATCCATGGGATTTTCCAGGCAAGAGTACTGGAGTGGCTTGCTATTGCCTTCTCCGTTATAAGTATATAACTTGCCCCATAAAGATCCAAGTCCTGACATCCTACCTGTACCACTCAGATGGCTTATATCTTACTTTTTCTCGTGTTGACTTTTTTTGTGTGCGTGTGGCCTTATTTTTGCTGCTGCTGCCCTCATCTCAATGGCACGCACTTTTAGACCACACGGATGGTTCTAAACCCTTAGCACCACAGTCACTGGCGGGCTTGTTACAACGTAGATCGCTGGGCCCCACCCAGAGTGTCTGCACAGCTGAGGCAGGACCTAGGACGTGGCATTTCTAGCAAGTTCTCAGGTGATCATACTGCTGCTGACCTGAAGACACCTTTTGAGAACTGGTAGAAATTGTTAATTTTATCTAATAGCACTTAAAACAAGTAAAAGAAAAAAAATTATATGTAAAAGATGGCTAGGAAGACACAAATCTGTACCAAACCCTTTTCTAGGTGCTAGGGACAGTAGTAAGGGAGGTGGATCCTTCTCTTCAAAGTCTGCAGCTTCCTTGTATACAGTGAATGGTAAACATGGTACAAATGCTAAAAATGAAATCAGAGAAGTGTCTGAATATAGCCCAACTTGTCAGCAGTCGCAGTGATTAAGACATCTTTAATGTCTTGGCCCTCCCCAGCGAAGAGCAGTCTCGACTTGCGGCGAGAAAATACGCTCGTGTGGTGCAGAAGCTGGGCTTTCCTGCCAGATTCCTCGATTTTACCATTCAGAACATGGTTGCAAGCTGTGATGTGAGATTTCCTATCAGTCTGGAAGGTTTGGTGCTAACCCATCAGCAGTTCAGTAGGTATGACTGTATAACTTCACTTTGAGTTTACCAAAATATTAAAATTCTATTTGGATTGCTTATATATCTTTCAGAGAAAGTGTACACTTTTTTAAGCCAAAATAAGTGAAAGGGTTAAGTCGCTATACCTAAGTCTTCATTGGTTGCCATATGTGTCTAATCTTCTGAAACGGTGGTCCTCAAAACTAAATTGCATAGCAATCACCTGGACAGCTTATCAACACACATTCCTGCCTGGGCTGCAGTCCCCAGAGATTCTGCTTGACTCTACATTTCTAACAAGCTCACAGGTGATGCCATTGCAGCTGGCCAGAGTCCCACACACTGAGACTCACTAATGTATATAGATTTCTAAAAAAAAGTCACACCTGCCTGGGGGCGGTGGCAATGGCAGGAAGAGAAAGGGTATGACACAGACTAGGTAAGTAGGAAGGGCTGACAGCCAGTGAGGGGAGAAAGGGCTGGAGAGAAGATTTTAAAATAATATTATAATGATAAAGAATGGCCGTAGAATACTTTATGAAGGCAATCCTATCTAGCTTTTGTCCTGTGGAGTTTGTTCGAGGGTTTTCTTTCCCTGTGTGTGTGCCCCCACCACAGCTTCTTTCATGGATTCATATTTCTTGGGGAGTATCTCTAGCCTGCTTGGCTTCTTCAAACGAAACTTCCCATCTCAACAGCAAGTGCTCCTCCTCCAGCTGCTTCTGTGCTTCTCACAGCCTGCTCAGGCCCTCAGAGAGTGGTGATGGAGGGTGACTGACAAACACTAAATCCCACCACCCCTTAGGCCAGGGCCCTTGAACTGGCTTAGAAGCACAGATGCTCTTAAATTCTTGTGATCTAACTTGAACTGAAGTCCTTTCACTCTGCTTTTCCTTCCCTTTGCCTTTAAGCAATCATTCTGCTTAATAATAGAGAGGGATCATAGAGCTGCGTTTTCTTTAATGTTTGTTAACTCTCCATTGAGATATGACCTACACAGAAGTTAAAAACTGCCTTGTTTTCCCCTAACTTTCAAAAAATTTTTGTTCATTCTGAGATTTAGCTTTTATGATACTCTTTAAGCAATATCTTGCTCTTGATTGTATTTTCATTTTTTCCTCTGCCTCAATTTTTTCAGCATATATTTATTAAGTGCCTATGAGGTACCCTTTGAGTTCACTGAGAAGCACCCCATGCAAGATGTATTGCTTCTTTATGTATCCTTTTCTTCCTTCAATCTTGCAATGCCTCATAGATTCATAGTAAAACCTTCATTTTTAAGAGTCTCTGAACACATACTCTATCTTATCTTCCAGATCCTCAACCTTGGACTATCTTTCTCTGAGCCAGTTTTTAATGAACATGTGAAAGATGTCTGCCCAATTTTGAGGTACATGTCTGTATTAATCTTGGCATTCCCCTTTCTGGCCCTTTAGGGCTCTGAAATGATGTGTGCAGTTCCCCCAAATTTCATTTCTTTTTCACCGAGATGGTCTTCTTTGTGGGTCAGATTTAAATCTGGGGTGGGCGTGCCCCCTTGTCAGTACTTCTGCCTCTGAAAAATGAAATTGCAGAAGGGCAAGATGAGAATTCATCTGATGCTCTGCTTTTAGTCACTTGGAGTGGGTCCATCACTGTTTTCCCCTCCTCATAAGCCAGTTTTATGATCTCATTCATCTTTTTAAAAAATGTGGCCAGATACTCTCACAGATACCTCTTTCTAGTCTCATTTTTGCCTCCGCCAAAATGCCCTCCATCCTTATCTTATGGATTACAACTTCAGTGTGTGTATTTGTGACATTGGGGCATTAAAACCTCTTTCTCAGCAGATTTGTCTCTTTAAAATGAAGACTTTATTTAATTGCCTGTAGCCCTGTGGGGAACCATGGCAACATATCACTTATAATTGTCAAGTCAAGTTTGCTTTATGTTAAAACCTCAAGTTCATTGAATTCCCCTGATTCTACACATATGTATATCAGCATCTGATAATATTTATCTCACTTGTTACTGGGCACCTTCTCCATCAGTCCTACTATGCCATAGTTGTTTTCTGTTTTCCCTGAGCAATTTTTTCCCCTTCCATTCAGTTTTTATTGGGTTGGCCCAGAAGTTTGTTCCATCTCATGGAAAAATCCAAATGAAATTTTTGGCCAATCCAATAAATCAAAGTTATCTTAAATATTTCTTAAGTGAGTAGAATCTAGGTGGCTGCTGTGTAGTAGACGCTCTGGTGCTAGTGGCAATCAGTGCAGCCATGGGCCCTTGCCGTTATGGAACCACTATTTAAAAGGGAAAACAGAGAAACCAAAGACAATGATGAAATGCAACTATGAAGGTGTACCTGCGAAGGTGAACACCTCTTGGCGTGTTTTGGTACCATCAATTGGGATACTTAATGTAACTGGGGAAGGGCTGAAGATAAGGAAGACTTCTTAAGGGAAGTGACACTTAAACTGAGATTTGAATGAGCTGGTTTGGTCCAAGAGATCGGCAGCTGTTTGTTGTTTTCAATCTTCATGAAATGTTCTCCATCTCTAACCAAAACCTCTTTTCTTTCTGTCTCAGCCCTCTTTTGAAATGAAGTAGAGGGTAAATAAAATGAGGTACATCTCTAGTTGGGAGTTCATCATGCTAGTACCTTAAAATCATGGTTCTGAAGCCAAAGACAGTTCACCATGATTCAAAGACTTTTTTTGCATATATATGTATGTATCTGTTTTTTATTGAGGTAGAGTTGATTTACATTATTAGTTTCAGATGTACAACATAGTGATTCAAATTTTTATAGATTATAAATTTAATATTATTATAAAATACTGGCTATATTCCCTGTACTGTGTAATATATCCATGTAGCTTATTTCTTTTTACATTATAGCAATTTGCATCTCTCAATCCCTTCTTTCTTCTCCCTTCCCTCTCTCCCCACTGGTAACCAATAGTTCATTCTCTGTATCTGTGATTCTGTTTTTTTGTTACATTCACTAGCTTGATGTATTTTGTAGATTCCACGTATAAATGACATCATACAGTATTTGTCTTTGACTTATTTCACTTAGCATAATACCCTCCAAGTCCATACATGTTGTTGCAAATGACAAAATTTTATTCATTCTTGTGGCTGGGTAGTATTCCACTGTGTATATATATCACATCATCTTCATCCATTCATCTGTTGATGGACACTTACATTGTTGCCATATCTTGCCTATTGTAAATAATGCTGCTGTGAACTTTGGGGTGTATGTATCTTTCTGAATGTTTTTATTTTCTTTGGATATATACCCAGGAGTGAAACTGCTGAATCATATGGTAGTTTTATTTTTAATTTTTTAGAATGTATTTATTTATCTGACTGCATTGGGTCTTAGTTGCGGCACACAGGCGCTTCTCTGCATCACTTGGGATCTTTCATGCAGCCCATGGACTCTCAAGTTGTACCATTTGGCCTCAGTAGTTGCTGCTCACTGGTTTAATTGCTCTGCACCATATAGGATCTTAGTTCCCTGACGAGATCGAACCCTCTTCCCCTGCATTACAAGACAGATATGTAACCACTGAACCACCAGGAAAGTCCCTAGTCAGTTTATGATTTAAGGTAATTATTGATACGTATGTTCTTACTGGGGCTTCCCTGGTGGCTCAGATTGTAAAGAGTCTGCCTGCAATGCAGGAGATCCGGGTTCAATCCCTGGATTAGGGAAATCCCCTGGAGAAGGAACTGGAAACCCACTCCAGTATTCTTGCCTGGAAAATCCCATGGTTGGAGGAGCCTGATAGCTTACAGTCCATGGGGTTGCAAAGAGTTGGACATGCCTGAGCAACTTCACTTTCACTTTCATGTTTTTACTGCCATTTGGTTAATTGCTTGGGGGTTATTTTTGTAGGTCTTTTCTGTTCCTTTCTTCCTTTTGTTCTCTTCCCTTCGGATTTGATGACTATCCTTAATGTTATGTTTGGATTTCTCTCTTTTTTTAAATTTTATTTTTAGCTGTGCTGGGTCTTCATTACTATGTGCAGGCTTCATGTAGTTGTGGTGATCTAGAAGCTATTCTCCAGTTGCAGTGTGCATGCTTCTCATTGCTGTGGCTTCTGTTGTTGCAGAGCAGGGGTTCTAGGGCACGAGTTCAGTAGTCATGGTACACGGGCTTAGTTGCTCAAGGCATGTGGGAACGTCCCAGACCAGGGATCAAGCCTGTGTTCTTGCATTAGCAAGCAGATTCCCAGCCACTGGACCACCAGGAAAGTCCTTTCTCTTTGTGTGTATGTATTATTAGATTGTTGGTCTGTGGTTACCATAAATGAAGTTTATATATAGCAATCTGTCTGTGTGTGTGTGTGTGTGTATACACATAATTAAGTTGTTGATCTCTTAAGTTCAAAGGCATTTTAAGAACCCTGAATATTTACTCCCCCTCCATGATTACTGTTTTTGACAGCATTCTTTTTCTTTTTTGAATTCCCTAATTGCTTATCGTAGATATAGATGATTTTACTACTTTTGTCTTTTAACTTTCCTGCTAACTTTGTTATTTACTACCTTTACTGTGCATTGTTGGCCTTTACCTGAGCTTTCTCCTCCTCTAATTTTCACGTTTCTAGTTGTGGCTTTTTCACTTAGAGGGATCCCTTTAACATTTTTTTTTTTTTAATGTTGGTTTGATGGTGCTGATTTCTCAGCTTTTGCTTGTCTGTAAAAAGCTTTTGCTCTGTCCATCAAATCGGAATGACAGCCTTGCTTGGTAGTATATTCTTGGTTGTAGGTTTTTCCCTTTCATCATTTTGAATACATTGTGCAAATCCCTTCTGGCCTTCAGGGTTTCTGCTGAAAAGTCAGCTGTAATAGCTTACCATAGTTCCTTAGCATGTAACTTGTTGGTTTCCCCTTGCTGCCTTTGATAGTCTGTCTTTATCTTTAATTTTTTCCATCTTAATTACAATGTGTCCTGGTATGGTCCTCCTTGGGTGGATGCTGTTTGGAACTCTCTGTGCCTCCTGGACCTGGATGTGTGTTTCCTTTCCCAGGTTAGGGACATTTCCAGGTATTTACATACCAAAGACTTTTATTTGCTCTTTTCCCTTTTAGTGTCTTCAGATTTGGTTGGAAAAATCAAATGAAAACATTTCTTCTCTGCCGTTAGTCTTCACTTTCTTGGCTGGAACTTCATAGTTCCTATAGAAGTTTTTCAGGGCTCCAGCTAGTATCATTGTCTCCCCAGTGTCCGGAGGTGGCTTGTGGGCAAAAGTCCTGACAGGCTTTCTGCAGGAAAATAGAGTGATGTCCCAGGAAGACATGTCTACACATAACGACCTCCATATACTTCAGATGGGTACCCTCACCACCGTCATGCATCTTTCTGGTGCCAGTAAGAGGTCAAGAGGTCATAGCCATTGCAGAATGGAATGAAGTTTTTCTGTGTGATCTGGATCCACTCTTTAAGAGCAAAAAAAAAAAATTTTTTTTTTCCCTGTACCACACAGCTTGAGGGATCTTATTTCCCCAACCAGGAATTGAACCTGTGCCCTCAGTAGTGAAAGTGCAGAGCCCTAACCACTGGACCACTAGGAAATTCCCCATGTATATTATAGTGTTCAATTTCCTAGATTTTTTTCTTTCTTTTCTATCCCCATTAGCCATTGTTTTGAGAATAGTTTTATTTCATCAACATCCTCTTAACTACTGACATCTTTTTTGTAGGCTCCTCAAGCCTTTCTAGGAAGGAGTGAGATACTATTTATAGGAGCAAATTCTGAATTTGTAAAACTTGGTATGATTTAGTATACAGTATCTGTCCAAAGTATTCTAGTAATGTTTTTAGGTTCTATCTGCTAAAAATGTTAACTTTAGCAGTTTATAAATATATCCACAATGTGCTCATTATTGTGGAACTTGGAAATTTTTGAAAATGTGTTTATGTATTGCTATTGATAGACTTTTTTTGAAAGATAGAGAACATTTAACTAAGAAGATCTTAATATATTGAATCTGATGCTCTAAATTTCCTTAATTTCTAAAAGCTTAGGATGTCTGGACTTGGAAAAATATTATGACTAAAAATGAATTCTGTCACTGACTGCCACAGAAATTACCTAGGACACTCAAGACTACTTTTGTCAAGATGGCCAAAAGGTTTTTGGTAAAATGGCTTTTGAAAGCTGCTTTTGTGTGCTGGATCTCAACTGTTATGAGAAAGTAGTTGAATAGTGCTATTTTTAAAATTCTTTCTTTTATATCTTAACAGTTATGAACCTGAACTGTTTCCTGGCCTTATTTATAGAATGGTGAAACCAAGAATTGTGTTGCTTATCTTTGTATCTGGAAAAGTTGTGTTGACAGGTAAGTTCTAAGATTCTGACTTTCTTAAAATTCAACAGCTTTGCGTATGCTTTGCTTATGCTTTGTTTGACCTTTTAAATAACTTTATTCACTGTCATACAGCAATTCTTGGTATTATAGAATACCTGGGAAAAAATGAAAAGCAAAATGAAAGATAACATCATACATTGGTCCCTATAGTTAAACAACATAACTTTTTCCATGCTTTTATGTCATTTTGATATATATAAAATTAATATGTGTTTATGTGTCTGTTCAGTTGCTCAGTTGTGTCCAGTTCTCAGTCGTGGCCCCATGAACTGTAGCTCACCAGGCTTCTCTGTCCATGGAATTTTCCAGGCAAGAATACTGAAGTTTATAGCTATTTCCTACTCCAGGGATACTCATCTTTACATCCTATCTTTTTAATAACTACCGTGGTGGCTCAGAGGTTAAAGTGTCTGCCTGCAATGCGGGAGACCTGGGTTTGATCCCTGGGTCGGGAAGTTCCCCTGGAGAAGGAAATGGCAACCCACTCCAGTATTCTTGCCTGGAGAATCCCAAGGATGGAGGAGCCTGGTGGGCTACAGTTCACGGGGTCGCAAAGAGTCGGACACGACTGAGCGATTTCACTTTCACTTTCATAACATATGTGGCTTAACTCACTGTTACAAATTCTTAATGAAGACTTTCAATGTCTGAACAATGTTCCTACAAAGGGGTCAACAAATCTTTTTCTGCAAAGAGCTAAATACTAAATGTTTTAGGTTTTGTGGGCAGTAGAGTCTGTCACAACTGAGCCTTGTTTTATTGTGAAAGTAGCTGTGAACACCACTTAAGAAAAAGGCTCTGAAGTGTGAATTTAATGTAATTCATTTAATTTACACATATCCTGTCTCTTATACACATCTAGATGTGTATAAGAGACAGATTATTAGCAGCCACATATTGAGGTTGTTAAGTTTTGGATCGAGAGTTGTGAAAGTTTGGTTAGTATAAGGGATATCAGAATTATCTCCAAAAAATGTATCCCAGTGTAGTTTCTTCAGTTGTAATAACCAGAGTTTGCAGAGTGAGGGATACCTGTGTTTGCACAGAAAAGTGAAGAGGGGCTAAACTTATCAGTGGTAATCACCACTGGTGTTGAAATTTCAAGGTTCTTAACCTAGTTTCGAGTGTTTGTACAAGAACATATATGTAAACTTTAATTGTTAGTTGTTTGAATGGGAATTTCTGTGTGATACAAGAAACTATAGGGCTATGAAAATTCTTGAAATTTGATTTTATAAAGGTTAGCACTGTAGGAAATGTAATGGGTCAGTTAGGTGAAATATGTTTTTTTAAACATATTTAAACCACTTATTTCACTTCTGCTATGGGGACATGGCCCTGCTAGGGACATTTCAGGAGTTGGAAATGGATGAAGAGAATCAACAAGAAGTGAGGTGATGTGAAAATAGGACTATGGTGTGAGAGATCTGGAATAGAAAGAAACTCTACCAGTCTCTTTGGTCCAGGCAAGTAAATTCAATCTGGCTTTTCTTTAATGTGCTTTCTGATTTTCAACTTAAAGATAGGGATAAGCCATAACAGAGGGTAGAATTTGTAAGTGTTACTCACCAGGTGTTGTCCCTGTTTGACAACCCCTGCTGCTCATTGTTTTTATTTTGGTAATGACCACAGTGACCACTGAAAAAGCCCCAGATCTCAGGATTTCACATTCTCCGCCATAGATTTAGGGACAGAGTTGGACAAATAGTTAGAAGAACATAGCCACACAGTTGGGTGAATTTATGTCTTTCTCATTTTGAACATGAGTTGAATGACAGTAGTGTAAGAAAGCCTAAGCAAAACTGGACAGATTTTAAGGTATTTTTATGACTCTTTTTATAAGTATATGCTGCTGCTGCTGCTGCTAAGTCGCTTCAGTCGTGTCCGACTCCGTGCGACCCCATAGACGGCAGCCCAACAGGCTCCCCCGTCCCTGGGATTCTCCAGGCAAGAACACTGGAGTGGGTTGCCATTTGTCTCTTATACACATCTCCCGCCACCAAACATTTCTGTATAAAAATCATTCTTGGCTCACAGGCTATAAAGAATCAGGTAGCAGACTAGGTTTGACCAGCACACCTAAGTTTCCCAGCCTCTGTTCTAACATGTTACTGCATCAAACTGATTCTCCCATTGTCAGGTTATGCTTTTTCTTTGTTTGCTGCTTATTAATGGGACAAAAGTTTGACTATTTTTATGTGTAGAGAGTCATTTATTAGTGTAAACGCTCAGAAGTGAAGTCACTCAGTCATATCTGACTCTTTGCTACCCCATGGACTGTAGCCTACCAGGCTCTGGGTCCATGGGATTTTCCAGGCAAGAATACTGGAGTGGGCTGCCATTTCCTTCTCCAGGGGATCTTCCCAACTCAGGGATCAAACCCGAGTCTCCTGCGTTACAGACAGACACTTTACCGTCTGAGCCACTAGGGAATACCTATGCTCAGAAGGGGAATATTTGTCTAAAGACAGACCATTTTAAAGTTTCCTAGTACAAATTATTTTATAAAATTGTTTTGCAAAGGGTTATACAATGCAGTTTTTCTATAGCATACATTGCTGCCAGCAATGTATCTGAGTATCTTTTACAAACTCTCAGCAACATTCAAAACAATAATTTACAGAAGAAAACTCTAACTGTGCAAGTGAAAGGGATCTCACTGGTAATCAGAAATAGAAATTGATCGCTCTTCAGCATAGTAAATAACATTTCATCTTTTCAAAATAGCGTGTATGTAACTTACTGCTTTTTGTCTACTTTTCCCCCTCTAAGGGTTTGTATGAGTTCACCATAGTATTGAAAATAATTACTCTCTATTTTATTTGTGATTTTGTCCAGTTTGACTTATTTTTACATAAAGCTTTTTTAAATTCTTGAGGTAAATGGTTGAGGCTCTTTTCCACACCATTCTACTGAAGTGTGCTGGTTTTGCCTTATTTTGTCTGACTTTTTACACAATTTCCTCTCTGGGACCAGTATGAATTCCCGGTTCATTTGGCCCGAGCCAGATTGACTATTCCCCACCCCCAAATAGCTGGCCAGCCAACCTAAAACTACATATCCTTCATTATTAATTTCTGATGACTTCTTTTTGGCCTTTATTTTAAAATGTGGGTCTGGTCTCCAGTTCCACCTTTGCTCCTGAATTATACTATGATAATCCTACTGTGTTTTTACTATATTGTGGTTATGAATGTGTGTTAATCCTAGTGAGCTCTATATCTGATAGGCCAGTTTCCCGTTGTTGCTTCGTATTAGCTCCCCTCAAATATTTATTCTTCCAAATAAACTTTAAAATTTAATATCTTGCCTCATCTAAAGCCAGTTGAGATTTCTGCATTAGCTGAATTAATTTGAGAAACATTGATAAAGTTATCACTCACCATCCAAAAACATGGAGTGTCTGTTATTAAATCTTTAGAAAGCCCAGTAAGTGTTACAGTTTTTCTTTCAGGAATAATGTGTCTTCAAAATGGGGAAAGCTTGTTTAGAATTCAAGAACCTTTTGAATACAGCAATGCAACAATTGCTCAGATGCAACCAGTTTAGTGTCTGGAATAATTAAGACCTCCTAGTAATTGACAATGGCACCCCACTCCAGTACTCTTGCCTGGAAAATCCCATGGATGGAGGAGCCTGGAAGGCTGCAATCCATGGGGTCGCTAAGAGTCGGACACGACTGAGCGACTTCACCTTCACTTTTCACTTTCATGCATTGGAGAAGGAAATGGCAACCCACTCCAGTGTTCTTGCCTTGAGAATCCCAGGGATGGGGGAGCCTGGTGGGCTGCTGTCTATGGGGTCGCACAGAGTCGGACATGACTGACGTGACTTAGCAGCAGCAGTAATTGACAGTTTCCCTCTATATGTCCTGAAGAAAGGGGAAAAAGCCTGCCAAGTACATTGAATAGTGTAGATACTGCAGGCAAATATATGCCCTCCTCCAGGGAAAAAAAATTTTTAAGACCTTTGAATGGATGTTTTCATCTATGTGTTATGTATCGTTAGGAATCTGTCTTATTTACAAGTACAAATTGCCAACTACAGGCTAAGTTCCTATTATAGGTATGCAAGAACAAGTTTCTTTAAATATCCATAATTCAGACCAACTTTCTTAGTTATCCCAAATAAAAAGGAAAAAGATATACTTTCATGTGCACATTTGCTAGTGAAGTCGCTCAGTCGTGTCTGACTCTTTGCAACCCCGTGGATTGTAGGCTACCAGGCTCCTCTGTCCATGGGATTCCCCAGGCAAGAATACTGGAGTGGGTTGCCATTTCTTTCTCCAGGGGATCTTCCCAACCCAGGGATTGAACCCGGGTCTCCTGCATCGCGGGCAGACACTTTAACCTCTGAGCCACCAGGGAAAATTTCAAATTACAAAAGTAAAGGAATGTCAACACAGGGTACTGAAGACTGTACAATACCCTTCCCTGAAAATTTGTCAATGTGTTCAGCTCAAACAGCAGGCATAGCTAGTTGTAAAATTGTGTACTCCCTTGAGGTGCCAAAGCTGCAATCAGCATGTCCAAAGCTACAACTGAATGAATGAATAGTTAAATGAGCTGAGAACAAAGAGGACCTACTCTCCTTCTTTGTCCTTCATCTTGGTCCCAGAGAGCAAACAGCAAAGGGACCTTAACACAACTTTTTCAAGTCTGTGCTGCTTTTCTATGGCTAATATGACATTTAGGACCCATGCTTTCTCTCAGACCATGGTAAAATGAATAGTCTAGCTAGGATCTGCTGGAACAATATACAGTGACAGCATATATGTCAATTTTCACTTCCAAGATGAGACATAATAAAGACATGTTAGGTACTCATATGCCAGGCGTTATGATAAGTAAGGGCTTTTATGTGGATTCTAGTTAACTCTGTGGGCTTCCCTGGAGGCTCGGTGGTAAAGAATTTGCCTGCAATGCAGGGGATGCAGATTCGATCCCAGGGTTGGGAAGATATCCAGGAGAAGGAAATGGCAATCCACTCCAGTATTCTTGCCTGGGGAATCCCATGAACAGAGGTGCCTGGCGGGCTACAGTCCATGCGGCTGCAAAAGAGTCAGACGTGATTTAGTGACCAGACAACAACAGTTAACTCTGTGAGGTTGTGCTTAATATCTCAGTCTCCTCACCTGTAAAATGAGGACAATGGAGAGCTTAAGTAACATTAACAATGTCGAACAGCTATTCATGCTACACATACCTGGCTGCAGAACCCACCATCTTCATGTACGTACACTATCCCCCAGCACTTTAGATGTCTATGAATACACCTGTGTGGTCTTTTGGACACCTTCCTCCTAATACTCCTTGTCACCTAAGGAATGGCAAATACTCTTAGTGGTGAGAGGCAGCAGGTGTGGTGGCTAAGAGGCTAAGCTGTGGAAGCCAGTCATCTAGTTTTAATCCAAGCTTTACAATCTATTGGCTATGTTGATCTTTGGTGAGTTTGTGCACCACCTTGATTTCTACATATGTAAAAGGCAGGTGCCCATAGAAACTACCTGCTAAGTGTTATGAGACTTAAAAACAAGATCTGACATATGGTAAACACAGTATAGATGTTAGCTGTTATTACCTCTGTGAAAGCCCACTCTTCTTGTGTTTTCCCCAGCACTGAAAAAGATGAACTGTTGCTCTCATGCCTTGCCCAGATGATAGGAATATGAAGTTTAAAGAGGCTTTAGTAAAATGCTTTTTATACTTATTTCCTTCTGGCATAAAGGATGCAGAATCTGGGTCTTTGTTACAGAGGGTCACTCTCAATCAGCTGGGTGTCAGTGGTTCTTGGAAATGAGTTGGTCAGAGGACACCATAAAAATGGCAAGACTTAATAGTGAGTGAGCCAGACAGAGAACAGGATATCCCTGTTGATCATTACTGGTAATTTACCACTAAGAGTGACTCAGTATATACTGCAAAATGTATAGCTTGAGAGGTTAAAGTCTGTTTATCTTTCCCCCAATTTGTAAGAATTTCATTGATGTGTATACACATACGGTATCCCTTGGGAAAATAAGATGTGTACTTGTGACTTGGTGTAAGAATAAGTTAGAAAATCCAGGTAGTTCTGGGAAGAAATATTGGGGCTGGCTAAAGGAGATCAGTCCTGGGTGTTCTTTGGAAGGAATGATGCTAAAGCTGAAACTCCAGTATTTTGGCCACCTCATGCGAAGAGTTGACTCATTGGAAAAGACTTTGATGCTGGGAGGGATTGGGGGCAGGAGGAGAAGGGGACGACCGAGGATGAGATGGCTGGATGGCATCACTGACTTGATGGACGTGAGTTTGAGTGAACTCTGGGAGTTGGTGATGGATGGGGAGGCCTGGCGTGCTGCAATTCATGGGATCACAAAGAATCAGACACAACTGAGCAACTGAACTGAAGAGGTAGGGAGGGCTTCCCAGGTGGTGTAGTGGTAAAGAACGCACCTGCCAATGCAGGAAACATAAGAGACGTGGGTTCCATCCCTGGGTGGGGAAGATTCCCCTGGTGGAGGACATGACAACCCACCCCAGTATTCTTGCTTGGAAATTTCTTCGACAGAGGAGCCTGGTGGGTCACAAAGAGTCGGACATGACTGAAGCGAATTGGCACGCATGCATGCATGCAAGGGGTATGGATGAGCTTGCAAACTCTATTGTTAGATGATAGATACTGAGTAAACTTTGGATGCCTACGAGGTATATATACTGTTTTAGGTACTCTGGATGCGAAAGCAAATACAACACACTCCTTATCCAGCAAAAATCCAGCCTTGGTGAAGGAGACAGACAAATTACATGATACTGATTCTCACAGAACCAAATGATAAGCCATGACGCGTGAACCAGCCATCCCAGCATCCCTAATCCTGAAGTACATTCTTTTAGGACAGTAAAAATGGCTGAACTCTTGACCATTTGAAAAGGACTTTTTGCAAAAACTTGTTCATGCAATCCTTATAGTCACCCTATGAGAAGAC
The DNA here is from genome assembly GCA_006410635.1 of Cephalophus harveyi. NCBI lineage: Eukaryota > Metazoa > Chordata > Mammalia > Artiodactyla > Bovidae > Cephalophus > Cephalophus harveyi. The sequence goes on along the minus strand of SJYT01072274.1, from coordinate 139,988 downwards.
TGTTGTCCTTGTTTATAGGTGGGGAAATAGAAGCTCAGAAGTTAAACAATCTGCCTGTGATTTCAAACTTAGTTGGAGCGCTTGCATTTGAGCCCATGTGGTTTGATCTCAAGCCAGTAGCCAGTGCTTTCTTCAGTGCACTAGCCACAGAATTTCTACCTCATTTACCACAGTTAGCAAAGGTGTTTATCCCCAAATTGGTGTCATCATAACTTGAAGGAATGATCTGGTGAAAGTGAAAGTTGCTGAGTCGTGTCTGACTCTTTCTGACCCCATGGACTGTAGGCTGCCAGGCTCCTCTGTCCATAGAATTCTCTAGGCAAGAATACTGGAGTAGGTAGCTGTTCCCTTCTCTAGGGGATCTTCCCAACTCAGGGATCAAACCCAGGTATCCCACATTGCAGGTGAATTCTTTACTGTCTGAGCCACCAGGGAAGTCCAAGAATACTGGAGTGGGTAGCCGTTCCTTCTCCAGGGGATCTTCCTGACCCAGGAATAAAAGCAGGGTCTCCTTCATTGCAGGAGATGGAAGTAAAGTCCAATGCTGTAAAAAACAATATTGTATAGGAACCTGGAATGTTAGGTCCATGAATCCAGGTAAATTGGAAGTGGTCAAACAGAAGGCGGCAAGAGTGAACATCGACATTTTAGGAATCAGTGAACTAAAATGGACTGGAATGGGCAAATTTAACTCAGATGACCATTATATCTACTACTGTGGGCAAGAATCCCTTATAAGAAATGAAGTAGCCCTCATAGTCAACAAAAGAGTCCAAAATGCAGTTCTTGGGTGCAAGCTCAAAAATGACAGAATGATCTCTGTTCGTTTCCAAGGCAAACCATTCAATGTCACAGTAATCCAAGTCTATGCCCCAACCTATAATGCTGAAGAAGCTGAAGTTGAATGGTTCTATGAAGACCTACAAGACCTTCTAGAACTAACACCCGAAAGAGATGTCCTTTTCATCATAGGGGACTGGAATGCAAAAGTAGGAAGTCAAGAGATACCTGCAGTAACAGGCAAGTTTGGCCTTGGAGTACAAAATGAAGCAGGGCAAAGACTAATACAGTTTTGCCAAGAGAATGCATTGGTCATAGCAAACACCCTCTTCCAAGTACACAAGAGAAGATTCTACACATGGACATCACCAAATGGCCAACACCGAAATCAGATTGATTATATTCTTTGCAGCCAAAGATGGGGAAGCTCTACACAGTTGGCAAAAACAAGAGGAGGAGCTGACTGTGGCTCAGATCATGAACTCCTTATTGGCAAATTCAGACTTAAATTGAAGAAAGTAGGGAAAACCACTAGACCATTCAGGTATGACCTAAATGAAATACCTTATGATTATACAATGGAAGTGACAAATAGATTCAAGGGATTAGATCTGATAGACAGAGTACCTAAAGAACTATGGACGGAGGTTCGTGACATTGTACAGGAAGCAGTGATCAAGACCATCCCCAATAAAAAGAAATGCAAAAAGGCAAAATCGTTGTCTGACAGGGCCTTAGAAATAGTTGAAAAAAGAAGAGAAGTGAAAGGCAAGGAGAAAAGGAAAGATATACCCTTTTGAATGCAGAGTTCCAAAGAATAGCAAGGAGAGATAAGAAAACCTTCCTCAGTGACCAGTGCAAAAAAATAGAGGAAAACAATAGAATGGGAAAGACTAGTGATCTCTTCAAGAAAATTAGAAATACCAAGGGAACATTTCATGCAAAGATGAGCACAATAAAGGACAGAAATGGTATGGAGCTAGCAGAATCAGAAGATATAAAGAAGAGGGGGCAAGATTACACAGAAGAACTATACAAAAAAGATCTTCATGACCCAGATAACCACAATGGTGGGATCACCCACCTAGAGCCAGACATCCTGGAATGCGAAGTCCAGTGGGCCTTAGGAAGCATCACTATAAACAAAGCTAGTAGAGATAATGGAATTCCAGTTGAACTATTTCAAACCCTAAAAGATGCTATGAAACTGCTGCACTGAATATGTCAGCAAATTTGGAAAACTCAGCAGTGGCCACGGGACTGGAAAAGGTCAGTTTTCATTCCAATCCCAAAGAAAGGCAATGCCAAAAATGTTCAAACTACCACACAATTGCACTCATCTCACACACTAGCAAAGTAATGCTCAAAATTCTCCAAGCCAGGCTTCAACATTTTGTGAACCATGAACTTCCAGATGTTCAAGCTGGATTTAGAAAAGGCAGAGGAACGAGAGATCAAATTGCCAACATCCGTTGGATCATCAAGAAAGCAAGAAAGTTCCAGAAAAACATCTATTTCTGCTTTTTGACTACACCAAAGCCTTTGACTATATGGATCACAATAAACTGTGGAAAATTCTTCAAGAGATGGGAATACCAGACCACCTTGCCAGCCTCCTGAGAAATCTGTATTTGGTCAAGAAGAAACAGAACTGGATATGGAACAACAGACTGGTTCCAGATTGGGAAAGGAGCACATCAAGTTTGTATCTTGAGCACATCTTGTTTGTATCCTGCTTATTTAACTTATATGCTGAGTACACCATGTGAAATGCCAGGCTGGATGAAGCACAAGCTGGAATCAAGACTTCCAGGAGAAATATCAATAACCTCAGATACTCAGGTGACACAACCCTTATGACAGAAAATGAAGAATTGAAGATGAAAGTAAAAGAGGAGACTGAAAAAGTTGGCTTAAAACTCAACATTCAGAAAACTAAAATCATGGCATCTGGTCCCATCACTTCATGGCAAATAGAGGGGAAACAATGGAAACAGTGAAGACTATTTTGGGGGGCTCCAAAATCGCTGCAGATGGAGATGGCAGTCATGAAATTAAATGACACTTGCTCCTTGGAAGAAAAGCTATGACTAACCTAGACAGCATATTAAAAAGCAGAGACATTACTTTGCCAACAAAGGTCTGTCTGGTCAAAGCTATGGTTTTTCCAGTAGTCATGCATGGATGTGAGAATTGGACTATAAAGAAAGCTGAGCACTGAAGAATTGATGCTTTTGAACTGCAGTGTTAGAGAAGACTCTTGAGAGTCACTTGGACTGCAAGGAGATCAAACTAGTCCATCCTAAAGGAAATCAGTCCTGAATATTCATTGGAAGGACTGATGCTGAAGCTGAAGCTCCAATACTTTGGCCACCTGATGCAAAAAACTGACTCATTGGAAAAGACCCTGATGCTGGGAAAGATTGAAGGCAGGAGGAGAAGGGGATGTCAGAGGATGAGATGGTTGCAAGGCATCACTGACTCAGTGAACATGAGTTTGAGCAAGCTTCAGGAGTCGGTGACGGACAGGGAAGCCTGGCATGCTGCAGTCGCAAAGAGACACGAGTGAACTGAACTGAACTGAACTCCTGCATTGCAGGCAGATTATTTATTAGTTGAGCTACCAGGGAAATTGGTGGTCATCATAAACTTGAAGGAAAGATCTGGTAGATTTCGCTTACAAGAGAAGGGTCATATAATCAGAGTCTGGTGCTCCAAATTGAGATGTTTGATTATAGATTGATTATTAATAGGACTGTGGGGCCAATTTGCTGCTGCTGCTGCTAAGTCGCTTAAGTCATGTCTGATTCTGTGCGACCCCATAGACGGCAGCCCACCAGGCTCCGCCATCCCTGGGATTCTCCAGGCAAGAACACTGGAGTGGGTTGCCATTTCCTTCTCTAATGCATGAAAGTGAAAAGTGAAAGTGAAGTCGCTCAGTCATATCCGACTCTTAGCGACCCCATGGACTGCAGCCTACCAGGCTCCTCCATCCATGGGATTTTCCAGGCAAGAGTACTGGAGTGGGTTGCCATTGCCTTCTCGGGTGGGGCCAATTTAGGTTTCCTCAAAATTTTTATGCCAGTATTTCAGTGAGGAAATATTTCACTAAATGGACCGGGTTCCCTCATTGGGATTTACAATTCCTGGCAATGTCTGTTTGCTCCACCTTCTATGTAGAGGAAGGAACACAGATACGTGAAGTCTTCTCTCAAAGTTGATACTCATGATTCGGGGGATCTTCAACTTCTTGGGCCTTGCTTTCCCACACAGTAAATTTTTAAAAATTGCACTAGACAATTTTCCTAAAGCCTTTTTGTGTCTAAAGTTATTTTTCTATGATATTAAAAAATGATCACTCTCAATGTCTGTTCCCTCTTGGGCAATGGGTGTTTTCTACTCTCTAGGGGACACCAGAACACTATACTATTTTGGGCTTGAATGTAAAGCTCTTGGTATTTCTTAAAAAAATTTTTGGCTGCCCCATGAAGCATGTGGGATCCTAGTTCCCTCAGCAGGGATTGAACCTGTGCCCCCTGCATTGGGAGCTTGGAGTCTTAACCACTGGGCCAGCAGGGAAGTCCCTAGGTATTAGTTTTAAGTGTTATGAAAAAAATGAAGTACATGGTTACCCAAAATGCTGGACCTGGATATCTGTTAACTCAGATATAAAAAGAAACTTAGTTACAAAAAAAAAAGAACTTTAGGCTTCTTGTGGGGGGCATTAGGTGAATGTGTATCTGCGCTTGCTATGCCTACTGTGCTTCTGTGCTGTGTTGTGTCTAGTCACTCAGTCATGTCGCACTTTTTGTGACCCCATGGACTATAGCCTGCCAGGCTCTTCCGTCCATGGGGATTCTCCAGGCAAGAATACTGGAGTGGGTTGCCATGCCCTCCTGCAGGGGATCTTCCTACTTTACTGTCTCCCAGTTAAGGCTGTTCTATTCAAATGTATCCAGCACCTGAAAAAGTCCATCAAATGAGAGGCAAAGAGTCTTTCTATAGTGATGTCTTACTTTTTCCCAAACTAACAGTTTGGCTTCTACAAAACCAGTCTCTTTAGAAACTAAAAATTTTAGTACTATAATTAAAATTTGCTGAGACTTAAGGGACTTTTCCTACCTCAAACGTACCGAGTTTCTATTAACCATTCAATGATTCATCCTCCCACCTCTCTACCAGACATCTTTGAAGGTAGAGGCTCAGAAAGTAAACTCTTTGGCAGTGAATGAGTAACTTTTGCCCTTGCATACCACACCCGCCCCATTTTAAGCTGATAAGTACTTCATTTTTGATTCTTAAATTTTTTTTTAATTTATTGAGATGAAATGCAAATAGCACAAATATAACCATTTAAATGAAAATTTGAGGGACAATTAGTTCATTCGAAATGTTGTGCAACCACCAACTCTAGTGCCAAAAGATTTCCACTATTCCAAAATAAAGTCCTATGTCATAGACAGTTTTCCCCACTTTCCTCCCTACCCTAACCCCTGGCAACCACCAGTCTCCAGTCTCTGAATTTACTTATGCTGGAGATATCATATAAATGGAATCATATAATATGTGACCTTTCATGTCTGACTTCTTTTAACATAATGTTTATGAGGTTCATCCTCATTGTACTTGTATCAGCGCTTTATTCCTTTTTGTGGTGGAATAATACTCCATTGTCAGCAATGAATATGCAGCTACATGCATATTATTTGTCCGAGTACTTATTTTCAATTTGGGGAGTACATTCCCAGGTACCCAGGAGTGACATTGCTGTGTCACGTGGTAATTCTTCTTTTAGCAGCTTTGGGGAACTGCTAAACTATTTTCCACAGTAGCTGAACCATTTTACGTTTCTACCAGCAACGTATGAGGGTTCCAATTTCTCAGTCTCTTTGCCAACACTTGCCATTTTCCACTTTTTAAATTATTCTAGCTCATCCTAGATTCTGAATCCTGATTTCTACCTACTTCTCAAATCTCTTGATTCTCCTTTTGGGAGTTCCCTCTTGTTAGTCCCATCCTTAAACCAGATAACTACGTCTCACAAGTTATTTCTGCTGTCTTAGCCTTTCTCCTAGCTAAGTTTATAGCTCCTAAGAACAAGTCTTTATCAACTTAAAAACTATTTTCCATTTTTCTTAACAGTTTTTAATATGCTTTTCATTAATCTCCTTGCCTCCTGCCCAGTATCAGATAATAGTTCCCTGATGGACTGACAGTTCCACATAAGTACTACCTGTCCTTAACCCTTAACATAACATGCCTGCATAGCTTTGAAAATGGAAGGTAGGTAGTAGGGCTGACTGATAATCTCGCTCAAGGGTGGGCGGTGTGTCTAATTCATATTTTTATCCATTTTAACCCCTAGAGCAGTTGTAATTAAAGACCTCGTGAAACTTAACTCCAAGGGTAACAATGGTAGAGTCTTTCCCTCTAATAGTCCCTTCCCAAATTGAAATTTGAAACTTTAGAACAGTTCCAGTTTGTCTCACTCTGTTAGTTAATATTAGGGAATAAGGATGTTAACTAAAGCTGAGTAGATCCAAGGAAGTTCCTTTTTCTGGTAGCTAAGTGCCCACAGCTGCTGACAAAGGTCATGTTCTGTGGTCATGTCCATGGCACACGGAGAGATAACATTCCATATTTCATACTGTGCCCTAGGAGGCTAAAGATATACTGATGTGTCCACATTACAGAAATACTAGAAAACTCTGCTCTAGGGTATGTTTTTGTGGGAATATGACTGTGGTCACCAAATTCTTTTTTCTTTACCAGGAATAAAGTACTTCTCAGGTACACCTAAAGTATTAAAAGTAATTGAAAGTGACAATGAAATTTTAGTCTTAAGAAAATTTTAGCATTGCTTTTATATTAAAGATTATGTAAACTTGGATTTCTTTATAGGTGCCAAAAAACGTTCTGACATCTATGAAGCATTTGAAAACATCTATCCTATTCTAAAGGGTTTTAAAAAAGCCTGAACGTATCATTCAACATCTCACAGTATATTGGTTTGAATATACGCATAAGCCCAGCAACAGAAACAGCTAGACTGTAAATATCCCATGCACATTTTGACTTTAATTATTAAAGTGTGATTCTCTATGAGTAACCATGCCTAAGAAATGACGCTTTTTTTTCGAAATGACTATTGTATGTTATTTTTAAAATGGAAAAAGTAACCTGATTTCAGAATTTGAAGACTTAAGGCCTTGCTAGAATGATATTCTAACATCATTAAAAGTTAATGCTTTGTTCTTGTTAAAGATGTAGTACATGAACATGTGTTCTCTAAAAATGCATAACAATATATAGAAATTTAAAATATCTGTATAAAACAGGATAGAAATTGTCTATTGTCTTTTTTTTTTTTTTTTGCCTTTTTAAATATTGAGTAGATGATCCTGGCCGGTAGGTACAGGCCTGTGATGGATCCTGTCAGAATACAAATGAAACATTAAATAAAGTCTGAAAACTTTTTAAGAAAAATTAAATAATTACATATCGCTTTGTTTGAAATGATCAGAGAAAAGTATTTCTCTCCCTAAAAATAAATCTTAAACTTTCAGGAACCGTTCAGGTTTAGTATAAAGTCTATTTTGAAAACAGTTTAGGGATTTTGTGCTTTCTTTGTACCTTCATAACCCTGTGTAATTGTATTAAAATAGATCAAATAAGATTTAAGAGGCTGGAGCAAAGAGCTCAGCTTCAAAACTCAATTAGCTTGTGGGAATCATGTGCATTTGATGGAGAAGTGGAGATTAACAGGGAGGGGGATGGGCTAATAGGAGTCTTGGCCCTTGTTCCCCTGTGGGCAGGGATTGTCTTTCACTAAATTGAGGACAGGGAGGCCTGGCCTGCAGTCCATAGGGTCTCAAAGAGTCGGACACGACCGGGCGACTGAACAACAAAATGAGGAAACATTTGTGGGGAGGGAGAGTTCAGTTTTGTTTCTGAATTGCTTTAGACCAATTCTGTACAGTGAATTGGTCACCGTACATTACTTTAAGCCTAGTGTAGGCAGTTATGAATTTGGGGGTATGAAGGGAATGATGCTGAAGCTGAAACTCCAGTACTTTGGCCACCTCATGCGAAGAGTGACTCATTGGAAAAGACTCTGATGCTGAGAGGGATTGGGGGCAGGAGGAGAAGGGGACGACAGAGGCTGAGATGGCTGGATGGCATCACTGACTCGATTGACGCGAGTCTGAGTGAACTCTGAGAGTTGGTGATGGACAGGGAGGCCTGGTGTGCTGCGATTCATGGGGTCGCAAAGAGTCGGACACGACTGAGCGACTGAACTGAACAGAACTTGGGAGAGAAGCCCTAGTTGAAGAGAGAAATTAAGGTAGTCATTAATTTATAGCCTGCCAAAATAATCCTGTTGAGTCACTGGTCTGGATCATTTGACCTATGAGCCCAATTTTTTTTCTTCTGTAGTTTACAGGCATATTCAAACACCAATTACTCTGATATAATCCTCTGGCCCACCTTATTTATCCTCACAGAAAGAAATTTGGAGTAATCAAGCCATGTTAAAATACTACCTAGTTGAAATTCTTGGAATATGGCCGAGAATAGAAGCGGAATGATGGACATTAAAATTTATTTTTCATAAAGATCCAACTGATTTACACATTCAGTACAGTTGTTTCCACTGGTTAGTTATTATTGGCAAAGTACTATCAGATTACTATTAAACGGATTGACTTGTTAATCCTCACGACGTTGGGTGGGCACTGAAATTTTCTCCACGTGAACACAGGAGAGGTGAGGGATTTGCCCCGAAATCACATGAGCCATAATTCCTCCTCGCTCCAAGACCCACTTCCCTCATCCAACTCTGCGGTAGTTTTAGCCAAATTTAGTAAGTATCCACAGCTAATGACAGAAATTCCCTTATGCGTTCGCAATCTGTCTTCCCCAAATCCTGAGGGCACTGTATTACTATCTCTTGCACAAGTTTGTGGCGTTAATTTGTAGCCTGGACGTGAAGGAGCCGCTGATGACACTCTGTTGCGCGGCCTCGGCCTCTCTAAGCTAATTTCTACCCAGCGGCAGCTGAGGGGTAGGCGAGGTCGGGCGAGGCGCTCGCGGGATTCCCGCCGAGCTCCTGGAGCCTCCCCAGGCCCCGCCCAGGCCCCTCCTCCTCACCCAAGATGCACCTGGTTGAAAACAAAATCCCACGTGACTGGCTCTGCTCTCATGCTATCATGGCGTCTCCCAGTGGGAAGGGAGCCCAGGCGCAGGAGGCTCCTGGCTGCGGGCCCCAGCCGCTCGCCCGGGACCTGGTAGACTCTGTGGACGACGCGGAGGGGCTGTACGTGGCGGTCGAGCGCTGCCCGCTCTGCAACACCACTCGCCGGCGGCTGACCTGCGCCAAGTGCGTCCAGAGCGGCGATTTCGTCTACTTCGACGGCCGCGACCGCGAAAGGTACGGCAGCCGCCCCTGCGCTATTGTCTTCTCTGGGTGTTTCCGCCGGCTCGGAGGCTGGAGCCTGGAGCCGAGTCTGGGCCGCGGAGCCGAGCGAAAAGAGGAGGAGGTAGCGAGGGTAGCTCCTTTGCGCCGGTGCTTTGCTCCCAGGGGACGGGGATGGGGATGGAGGCCCGAAGAGGAGAGGTCGCAGTTTCCTCCTAACCCACTCGAGTGGAGTCTGACCTCACGGTGCTTCTGGTACTAGGGAAAAGGAATAGGTGGTACCTGTGGAGAGGTCTTCTCCTATTATTGCCATAGAGTTGGATTCTCGGTACTTTGTTACTCGCTCAAGCAAAAGCTTAGTTTAATCTTTATTTTAAAAAGAACATTCGTTTTCTAGAGAAGAGGCCAGAAGAGAATCAAATAACCGGTTAAGAGGGATTTGGGCCCTGGTAGTTTGTGTCACAGATTGATATTGTTATCAGACATACTTACTCTAATGTATAAACTAGTCTAGCTAGTTTCTCCCCTTTGCAAAGATTGTTTTGAATGTTAAGGAGTTAGAGGATGTGTTTCCTCTGTTTTACAAATGCAGAGTGGGAGGTGCAAGCCCTTGCAGAATTGAATTTAAGAACACGTTTTGGCCTCGTTTTGGAATTTAAACAGGCCTACAAGTCCTGGGCTTTCCGGGTGGCTCAGTGGTAAAGAATACAACTGCCAATGCAGGAGCCCCGGGTTCTGTCCCTGGGTGGGGAAGATGCCCTGGAGAAGGAAATGGCAGCTCCAGTATTCTTACCTGGGAAATCCGTGGACAGAGGAGCCTGGCGGGCTACAGGCCATGGGGTCACAAAAGAGTCGGAACGACTTAGTGACTAAAACAAGTCCTTGGTTAAATAATTGTAAAATTAGTGTGGTTAGAGGAAATGTTTTCTCAGTCTCAACTTTTGTTTCAATAACTTAGTGACAGTAAGCCAGCTAATTTTTTTTAGTGCCAAAGTTCAGATAATAACGCCTTAACAACCCGATAAGTTATTATCCCTAATTTACTGCTAAGGAAGCTGCACAGTTTCTTTCCCAGGGTCAATCAAATAATAAGGGTAGGGATCAGAATTAAATTCCAGGCAGCCTGAACCCATATGCCATGCACTTAACCCCTGGATTATATAACATCTGTATTTGAAAGTGTTTTTGAGTTTCTGATAGTCTTCTGATCATGAATGGAGTTCATTACTTTTTATTTTGAGAAGATTTGTATGATATAATCTTTTAATTCATCATTGTTCTCTCATTGATGTAGTTGATGAATTTAGAAACTCCTGATGTAATAAGTAATAGCTTTAAGAATTAAAACAGTTTTATTATAAAAATACTAGGTATGAGATGGAAATGTCTTTCAAGGGTCAGTTCTGGATCCTCTTCTCTATATACTTTTCCCTAGATCCATTCCTATAATTTAAATATCATCTATAGGTTGAAGACCGCCAGACTTGTTTCTCCAACCTAGGCCTTTGTTAAATTGAGAAAACAGCTGCCTGCTCTATTTGTATTTAAATTTGTAGTGAGAATCTCCATCTTCATATGGCAAACTGAATTCATGATTATCCATAATCTATTTTTCTCATGCTCATCCCAACCCAGTAAATGATGACCTAATTCTTTGAAACAGGCAAAAAAAGTCTTCCAGTCTTCCTTGACTCCTCTCTTACTGCTACCATATCTTATCCCATCAACAAATCCCATCTGCCATTCAAAACCTATCCTAATCCCAGCCTTTTCACTACCTCCTGGTCTGGTCCACCGGAGGATTATTGCCTCTTGAGTATCTGCTTCTGCCTTTTCTTTTCTTCATAGTGTAATTTCTCATATTGCAGACAGATTAATACCATCCTTCCATTCCTCTGTTCACATCTTCCAGGGGTGTCGTTTTAAGTCTTTATCCGAGGTTCTATACTGTTCTCCAGTTCTATTGTTTTTCTCTTACCTATTTTGCAAAACATCATGGCCTCCTTGCCAGTACTCAGGCATACTGAGAACACTCCTGCCTCAGTCTTATTCAGACTGCCAGGAACTCCTTTCTTCTAGGTTTCCAGGCTACTTTCTTTGAATCCGTAGGCCTCTGTTCCCTACAGAGAAACTCTGACCATTCATTCAATTAAAATAGTAACTTTCTTCCCCACACAACATGATTTCTTGTTTTCCATAGTACCTATCACCATCTTATGGTTTACATATTAATTTGTAACTGCCTCTCACTCCAGTGATGTTAGCTCTGTGAAAACAAGAGTTTTGTACTCTGCTATATCCTCATAATAGAAGCTTAATAAAGATTCATTGAATGACTGGATCAATCTACCCTTCCTTCCCAAACGTAGTCTGATCCTGAACCACTTCATTATTATACAGCATGATTCGTTTGTTACTTAAACCAGAAAGCTGGACATTGTCCCAGCTTTTTCCTTTTTTTCTTATTCCACGTATCCAGATCATTGACAGGTATAGTTTGATCTGCTTCAGAGTAGATCTTGAATCTGTCTACTTCTAGTCCAGACCGCTATCATTTCTTTCCTGGCCACTAGTTTTCTTTTACAGGTACAGCTCCTCCCTAGCCACCGTCTGATTTTCACACAACAGCCACAGTAGAGATGTAAATCAGATGATCTCACTGTTTTGCTTAAACCCTTCAGTGTTTTTTCATTTTATAGAAAATAAAATTCAAACTTTTTACTGTGCTTATTAAGCCCTATCTGGCTACTGCGTACCTTCTAATTTTGGCTGTAAGGTTGAGTTTAAAATGTGATCTTTGGATTCAAGCTGCATTGAATTGAATCCAAGCTCCACCAGTTGTTATGTGATTTTGAAGTTTCATAGGTTTCTGGTAGTAATTACATAAGAGCATGCACTGAATTACTTAACACGATGTCTAGCATGTATTAAGCACTCAAAAAGTAAACTCTCACCACATTCCCTCATGTTCACAGCTCAGTAACTGGGCTTTCTCTCATATCCTCAAACACGTGGAACTCTTCTACCCATGGGCCTTTTTCCTTACTGTTCCCTCTGCCTGGAACACTGTTCCTCCTGACTGGCATTTGCCTTTCATGTCTCAACTTAAATGTCACTTCCTCAGCAAGACTTTGCCTGACCTTCACTCAGGTAGGTCCCCACTTCTCTCTCTCCCCCCATTTCTGTTACAGTACTCAATTCTTTCATGGTATTGAGCATGATAAGTGGTGTCACTTATCTGCAGAAGGTAACTGCATCCAGAATGTATCAGTAGTTCCACACAGGAGTGAATTCTGCTTTTGTTGAGTCCAGTCCTGATGGTTAGTGCAGCGCTGGGGAGGAACGTAATAAGCAGATTGTTGAAGGGAATGGTACAGGCAAGACCATTTTAGAAACTGAAATACAAATTAATTTCAGGAGAGGGATGTGTTACAGTGGATTTCTTCTTATTATGAAGCAGAAAAGTGAAAAATAAATACCAGGATCATTCAGAATTTAGAAATGAAAAAGAAAGTTAAGGTTTAGGGATAACAGACAGCTTCACTTCTCTTTTCAGTCATCCCCTTTTCTGAAGTGTGTATTTCTAAAGAGGAGTTTGCGTGTTTGTTTTCCTTCATTCCCTAACCAGTGTCCAGCATGTAGTAGGATACAAGAATCTCTTGAGACCCAGGACCCTGTCCTGATGGCCAGATCAGTTTTACTGAGCTCATTGGGTACAGTTATTGGCGTGAAATATTCTGGTAGATAAGAGAAAGGCAGGTTTCTGCTCTCGAGGATTTACACTGACTACTAATAAGCCTTAAATATCTTGGGCCAAAGGTTGATTGTGAGATATTCTCTGGTTTTCAGTACTTATGAAAAATTTTGTATTCTGTGCTTTACTTTTTTCCCCTCTTACTTTATGAGAAAACTCCTCACTGACTGTGGGAAACCACTTGGAAATAAAATATGGAAGCTTCAGCATGATTTAAATACCCTTCTTTAACCCCTGGTTCTTTTCAGTAAGTCAACCAAAAGAGCTGTGCCTGCAAGGATCTTGAATGTGATGTACATATCAAAGTTCCTATAAATGTAGATTTTTTTCAGGTTTCATTAGTAGACTAGCTGAATATATAGATTCTAATGGTTAGCAGTTCAAGGAAAATTCAATATTAAAGAATAAATGTGTCTCCTAATAATTCTTTTGACTTCTAAGAAGGGAACATGCATCTTTATGTAGTTTTGTGGACAGTATGAGTTTGGCAGTTAGATTGATTGAAAAAACTTGAACTTGCTACATTTGGTTTTTATTTTTGGTTATTATTCAGTGGGACACTTCCTTATAGCCTTGGTACCCTCATCAGCACTATCCTTTCCTCATCTCCCACCTCGGCCCAGTCCTGAGACAGTACCCACATCTCTGCTTTTGTGTCTGTCTTTTCCCTTGTTTGCTTCCTTAAGAGATGAAGAGGAATGATTTTAAGCAGTACTCTCAACACCATCTCCTTTGAATCTTGTACCAGAGAACATTTTAAAATTGCAGGTCTTTTAACAGGAACGTAGTGTTCTGGATTAAACATTTATCTGATACTAGAAATAACACTGTTACCCAATAGATAACTGACAAGTTGAAATAATCTTTCCACTCAAAACTGGAAAAAATTGCTTACCAGTTTATGATAGGGTGTAAGAATGAGACAGGGGGGATAATCTGAGGATACCCAGGAACATCTACATGCTGGTTTAGAAACCAGTTATTTTAAAGTGTGGATCAAAAAGAAAGGCATTTTATGAGCAGCTGGATATTGCTTTCATATGTACACAGCATCAGGCATGATATAGCAGTCCTTTCACTGATAAGTTTTAGGCATTGACTACATTTTTACCACGAAACAGAAATATGGGCACTGGACAAATTGAGAAGTGGGACAGAGAACAAGCAAGAAATTTTAGACATTACTGAAGATTTTGAGAGGAAAATGCATCCTAAAAGCTACTCTTGAGACATTTCTGTTCCCCTCCAGTATCTTTTTGGTTGTCAGTCCTTAGCTTATATAGAAGTTTGTTTTCATGAGGATTCGGTTCTGGACCCACATCTGAGACAAGAGTTTAATGCTCTTTGGTTATCTCTTTCAGGAAGGGTCACAGCTCCCAACCCTTGTAGCTTATTAATTGTGTTTCCAACAATACATGCGGATCTCTTAAGAAAGTATAATTCTTGTTTCAATCAGTATCACTGGCTACTCTTAACCATTATGTGTACCCTTCAGAATTTGTAAAAGGATTTCACAAGTATTGTCTCATTTGTTCCCTGCTAACAAAACCGTGAGTTATTAACCTGTTTTTAAGATGAGGAAGCTCAGAGTAGTTGTGCCTTACTTACAGCTGGGCTATGCTCATTCTTACATTGACCTCCAGATCCGAAATACATACATACATACATATGTATATATTCAATTTAATACATTAGTAGGATTAAGTGCAAAATCACTGATTGTGATGAAGAAAAGGGAAACTAGCCTGTATTGCCTGTTAAATGCCGGTACCTGATGCTTTCACATTTATCTTATTTAATCCCTATAATCAAGTAGGATAATCATTATTTTCATTTTACAAGTGAGGAAACTAAACAGTGCTCTGTTTGTACTTTCTTCTAATGACTTAACCTTCATTCCTGCCAGTGGAGTATGTTTTTACTACAGTTAATCCTTGAACAACAGGGGTTAATTCGCCTGTAATTTATAGTCAGCCCTCTTTTTATCTGTGGTTGCTCTGCATCCACAGATTGAATCCACTTCAGACCGTGTGGTACTGTAATATTTACAATTGATGAGACCCGCATTGTTGAAGTTGTGTGTTTTCTCATACTTTAAATATTCTAACATAAGGTAGAAGAACTATTCTGATAAGGACTATGTCTTTTCATATTGCATTTGTCCATAAACGTCATACCCTTGAATGCCTAAAAGAACTTGAGGGAGAAAAATGTGAATGCTAGTAATTTTTGCTGTGTTATTGTTAGTATCCTAGTTCAAGAAATACTCAGTTCTTTAACCATTTCTGCTTGTATAATAGAGATTGCTGTGCTCTTCTCCAAGAAAATTTGTGCTCTTTCTTACCCGATAAGTCTTGCTGCCTTATTTCTAGAGCCAGAATCATCAACTCTTCACCAAACCTGTGTCCAAATCGGAGCTGAGGGAAATTCCCCCCTACTAATTTGAAAGCTGTCAGTGCTTATTTTCTCCTTTCAGATTTAAGAAACCTAAGGAATATAAGGGTTGACTAATTCTTAAGGCCCTCAGTTGCATCTTTGGAAGTTTTGTGGGGTTGTTCTGTTTGCCTTTCTTAAAATACAGGAAGAGTGTTTCTTGGACTTTTCTGTTGCCATAACCCTAGACACAAAGGGAATGTAAAGCACGAGGATGAGGGAAAGGACTGGGCAGGCAGATGGAAGGTGAGAGTTCTTTTATGAAAGGCACCAAGTCAGTGCTCAGCAAGGTGTAGTCGGTGGTCTGACGGTGTTATTGATCATCTTGCACAGAATTAATAGGATTCCTGGTAGGGTGCATGCCTGGGTGCTGCTTTTCTGGTCTCATAGGACAGACTTAGGTGACCAGTCCTGCTTGTGGCCAGATCCACTCAGTCACCCAGGACGATCTGTGGCCATGGCGCAGCGTGGAGCGATGGCGGGTCACACTTGTAACTGATCCTCGTCACCCTGCTGTCTCCCGGGTGTGGTGAAGTTCTCTGGGGCAGGACAGATTAACTTCCTAGCTTGTGAAACAGCAGAATCTCCTCCACCTGTAATGCCTTCCTTCCCTTAGCAGGGCCACCTCTAACCCGTCCTCAAGTAGCAGCTCACGCAGACGTGACTCCAGAGCCTGAGTTGGGTTGTGTACTGTCTCTTGGATTGATAGCCCCAGACTGTGTGTGACCGCCTGCTCCTGGCTCTCACCAGTCTCTGTCACAGGGGCACTGTTTAAAGTCGACTTAAGGGAATCCTTTTTTAGGGGGGAGAAAAGCAAATACAAGTCTGGAGGAGTTTGGTAAATAACACAAAAGACATTTTTAAATTGGGAAAGAAAATATAAAAAAAGTATTTAAAAGCCCTGATGCATGGTACAGGTTCACTGGCAGATCCCTTTCAGAAAACAATGCAAAACTATAGAGCCATTCAGCGACAAGAAAATGAATAAATGTATCTGCACAAAATTTTGGAATTTTTGTAGAGCAGAACCATAAGTAGTCACTAAGAAAGTTGAGAAAGAATTTTAAGATGTCTGAAAGGAAAATAGCTAATTTTCCTAATAACCCTTTAAAAAAAACTATAGAAAAGTGAACAAAGGACATAGAGTAACAAATGAAAAGCAACCAATGAGAAATAATGAAGAAAGGCAAGTAAATGAATTGTAAACTGTCTTTGAAGGAAGGGAGTGGGAAGCCAGTCAGGTTAGTAAAGAATAAAATGTGCAGAGCTGAGAGAATGAGAACAGGCGGGTAGGGTTGGAAATATCATATGAAATGATTTCAGAAGAAATTTAAAGATAACTGCCAGAGGTTTGCATGAAAATATTTGACCTAGCAGTTTATTTATAAGAATTTCTTGTAGAGAAACCTAAAAGCTTAAAAGATTTGTGCACCAGGATATTCATTTCTGAATATCCTGATATTATTGATAGTAGCGACAATTTGGAAGCAATGGCAGTGTTCCTCAGTAGGAGTTTCTGTGAACAAGTTACATGATGTCCATTCAGTTAAATTCTATAATGAGATGTGGAAAAAGATACAAAACATTTTATGTAATAAACCCAGCTTGAAAGACAGTGTACAAAATAAAATATGCCTTTTCCCCTTTTCCTTTTTTCTTTTTTTTTTTTCCTTCCCTAATCTATCTCCATGAGTCCAGAACTGGAAAATGCAGAGAATGGACGAGGTGCTGGTAAGCAGTTGGCTTGCTGACCGGGCACATTCCTTGATACCACCTGCTCTTTTGCTCTCTTCACACTACCTATTTTTTCATTGCCTTCGTGAAGAATGACATTGCTCATGAAGCGTTCGGTACAGGAAGAATTGCCATCTCCTGCTTGTTATTCCTGCTGTCATCTGTATTTTTGTGTTTTAAGTTTGGGTTTGTTTCTAACAACCCAGGAGAACTAACCAGCCTGGTATAAAGCTGGACAGTGTCATCATCCCAATTTGTGTTAGTGCAGAGTGGAATCTTTACAACAGATCTGAAAGGAGCACTTTTATAGCCTTTGAAAGCAGGATTTTCTCCTTCGTGTCAGCCTTTGTTTACACAGGTTGATGAATCTTGTGAGTTTGTCATCTCCTTTCAGGTTATCAAGAGCATAAATCACGCGTTACCTCAGTAAGGGAGAAGTAAATACCACATTTGTTTCTCATTTTCAATATAAGGAAATGGAAGCATATAACAAGTACCATGTCTAGCACACAGCCAGTTGCAGAAAATGAATGATTAGATTTCTTAACATTCTGTAAAATGCTCTGTAGTAAGTTGTAGGCACGTAGTAAAAGCCTGATAAATTATTTGGTGAGACTATGAATTTGTGCACATTCTACATTAGTTTCTGAGTTTTCTAATGGTTCCTGTAGTTACCACCTCACTGGCCTTTGCAGTACTACCCAGTAGAACTCTGTGCAATGATGCTCCATATCTGTGCATCCAGTAAAGTGGCCTCCAGCCGTATGTAGCTGTTGAAATGTGAGAGTGTCACTGAGAAAGTGAATTTTTAATTTAATCTGGCCACTTAAGTATATAATTCTGTCACATAAAATATTGTCTGATTTGCTTTCTTGTTTAATATATGTGGTACATTTTTAGTGACTATGAAATGGCAGAGTCATTTCGGGGATATTTCAGATGTGGGATTATAAAAATAGTGTGTTAGACTTCTGTGTCTGGATTATTTTAAGGAAGAGATTTTAGGGCTATTATGGTTCTGGTTTTATGATACGATTCTGTTGAATTGTTTTCATTTAGACTGGGAAATCAGGAGATAGCCACAAGCCTAATTCTGACTCCATACCATGTTACCATAGTGGGTAATATTACCTTTATTTCTTTGGAAGTAGTTAATAAGCCACTGTTAGCTCAATTCAGAATCATTGCATGATATTCAGTTAAGTTCAGTTGCTCAGTCATGTCTGACTCTTTGTGACCCCATGGACTGGAGCACGCCAGGCTTCCCTAGCCATCACCAACTCCTGGAGATTGCTCAAACTGATGTCCATCAAGTCAGTAATGCCATCCAGCCTTCTCATCCTCTGTCGTCCCCTTTTCCTCCTGGCTTCAGTCTTTCCCAGGATCAGGGTCTTTTCTAACGAGTCAGTTTTTTTGTATCCTGTGGTCAAAGTATTGGAGCTTCAGCTTCAGAATCAATTCTTCCAATAAATATTCAGGACTGATTTCCTTTAGAACTGGTTTGATTTCCTTGCAGTCCAAGGGACTCTCAAGAGTCTTCTCCAACACCACAGGTCAAAAGCATCAATTCTTTGGCACTCAGCTTTCTTTATGATCCAACTCTCACATCCATACATGACCACTGGAGAAACCATAGCTTTGACTAGATGGACCTTTGTTGGCATAGTAATGTCTCTGCTTTTTAATATGCTGTCCAGGTTGGTAATAGCTTTCCTTCCAAGGAGCAAGCGTCTTTTAATTTCATGACTGCAGTCACTGACTGCAGTGATTTTGGAGCCCCCAAAAAAGATAGTCTGTCACTCTTTTCATTATTTCCCCATTTATTTGCCATGAAGTGATGAGACCAGATGCCATGATCTTAGTTTTTTGAATGTTGAGTTTTAAGCCAACTTTTTCACTCTCCTGTTTCACTTTCATCTTTAATTCTTCATTTTCTGCCATAAGGGTAGTGTCATCTGCATATCTGAGGTTATTGATATTTCTCCCAGAAATCTTGATTCCAGCTTGTGCTTCATCCAGTCTGGCATTTCGCATGATGTACTCTGCACGTGAGTTAAATAAGCAGGGTGACAATATACAGCTTTGACGTACTCCTTTCCCAATTTGAACCAGTCTGTTGCATGATATTACTCATGCATTTTGAAAAAATTTTCTTATTTTAGGGAAGAGATTATTTTACTGTTATTTTAAGGAAGAGATTTTTAGGGCCATTATGGTCACATTTTAGGTACTCATATGCCTGATGGCTGCTCTGTTGGACAGCACATATCTAGAAGATTTGAATATCACTGCTTGCCACCTTCAGCTGGTTGATGCTTATAGAACTCTGTACCCAGGAACTAGGAAATATACATTCTTTCAAGTTCACATGGAACTTTGACCAAGGTGAAGCGCATCATATGCAAGGCCATAAGACAATCTCAAATTACAAGATTGAAATCTCATGTATTCTAGGACCACGTCAGAGTTAAAGTAGAAAAATAACAGCAAGTTACCTAAAAAGCTGGTATATCTGGAAATTGAGTGATATACTTATAAATAAATTCTTGATCAGAGGGAATTTTATGGAAAATTAGAAATTTCAAACTAAAGGATAAAATACAGCATTTCAAAAATGTTAAGGGTTTAGCTTAAGCAATACTTTGGTGGAAATTTGTAACTAAACGAGAGGCTTAAATTTGATTATTGAAGTTTCTACCTTACACTCCAAAAAACAAAAAAAGCAAACTAAATCCCTAATAAGGTAGCAGGAAGAAAATAAGGGTAGAATACTGACAAATGTAAACATGATCTGTGATAGGATATTCTTTCCTTTTAACTTTGTTAATAATAGTGACTTAGCCGTAATGACTAGGAATAAATTTAGTGAGAAAAAATTGGACATTACTTTGCCAACAAAGGTCCGTCTATGGTTTTTCCAGTAGTCAGGTATGAATGTGAGAGTTGCACTATAAAGAAAGCTGAGCACTGAAGAATTGATGCTTTTGAACTGTGGTATTGGAGAAGACTCTTGAGAGTCCCTTAGACATCAAGGAGATCCAACCAGTCAATCCTAAAGGAAATCAGTCCTGAATATTCATTGGAAGGACTGATGCTGAAGCTGAAACTCCCAATAGTCTGGCCACCTGATGTGAAGAACTGACTCATGTGAAAAGACCCTGATGCTGGGAAAGATTGAAGGTGGGAGGAGAAGGGGATGACAGAGGATGAGATGGCTGGATGGCATCATGGACTCAGTGAACTTGAATTTGAGTAAACTCCGGGAGTTAGTGATGGACAGAGAGGCCTGGCATGCTGCAGTCCATGGGGTCGCAGAGTCGGACATAACTGAGTGACTGAACTGAGCTGAGGCACCAATGTATAGATGAGAGCAGGGTTCAGTTAAGTTTAATAATTACAATTATTTATAATGGAAACCTCCATGTCCTTGGATTCAAACTCACTTTAGTGCTCTGATTTGCCTGTTTCGGAAGATAATTTAACCTAGGCATGAAGAAACCTATGAACATATTTTATAAATCCATGAAAGAGTTTTAAAGCTGAGAATATGAACCTAGTTTTAAGTAACCTAGTTTTAAGGAAAATGGTAGGCAGCCGCGTGCATCCCATTGAGAAGACATGTTTGGACAGTGACATTTCTGGATGAGTCTGCAGAAATGATTGGCTCTCAGGAATTTGCATAATCTCATTTGACTGAAAAAAAAAATGAACATTTAAATAAAACCCTGCATTTTTTTCTTACAGGTTTATAGACAAGAAGGAAAGGTTAAGCCAGCTTAAGAGCAAGCAAGAAGAATTTCAAAAAGAGTGAGTTTTCATTTTGCTTTCTAATTTGTGGGGGTTATCTGGTCACCACCTGGTTTATTTCAATGCTGTGATACGCAGATATGTGGGTTGCTGATTTATTGAATTTAGGATACAGATCTCAACATGTGAAGAGCACTGTATCTGGGAGAAACCAAAATAAGAGATTGTCGGGTTTCTGGAAAACAGTGGGATCAAACATGGTGCCTGGTTAACAGGAGGCACAGTGCCTGAATGGGTGAATCAGAGAGCTGACCCTGGTGGATGGGTCCAGTACAGAAAGCATGTCACATGAGTGGTGGCAGCTCATGTAGGACATTATTGCTTCACTTTGTCTTTATTCTTCTGTATGAAGGCTTTGCAGAGTGTGGTCTCTAGATCAACCACATAAGATTAAGTTAACTTGGTGTTCTGGTTAAAAATGTAGATTCTTGGAGTCTATCCTCAGATATTCTGATTCAGTAGGTCTGAGGGGAGGCCCAGAAATCGAGTATTAACAAGCACCCCTGACAAATCTCTCATCCTCTGGATTTGGAAATTATCCTGTAGAACCTTTTGTCCCAAATTGGTGCAGTCACTGCTCTCCATCGAGACCCCAGACATGATTAACACATTTATGAGCAGATTAACTCTTCAGAGTTGCCCTGAATTAGAGAAACCTGCTTGGATTTATTTTATTCAGTCATTTCTCTGACTTACTCTAACATAGGAACTTAACTTTTTTCCTATAGAACACTTCATTCTATAGAACAAATTTTAGCCTACACTGACTTGTGCCATTTTAAAGTAGGGGAACTGATGATAGCATTTTGGATCATGAATTATCTTATGTTGTTGTTGGATTGCTAAGTTGTGTTCAACTGTTTGTGACCCCATAGACTGCAGCTCACCAGGCTTCTCTGCCCTGATTATCTCCCGGAGTTTGCTCAAACTCATGTCCATTAAGTTGGTGATGCCATCCGACCATTTCTTCCTTTGTCACCCCCTTCTCCTCTTGCCTTCAGTCTTTTCCAATATCAGGGTCTCGTTATTATTACTTACGACTGATGGAAATTATTGATTTATGATGGAGAGCAAAGGCCATGGCTGTTGTGAAAGTTTATTGTATTTACAGAAAGGCTCTGAACCATACTAAAAGTGCAGAAGGAAGCAGGTGAGGAAAGGAATGGCACAAAGTAGGGGATTTGGAAAACATTTTTAAATACTTATACCCCACTTTGGTATATCCAGAGTTTTCTAAGACCTTATTTTAAAAAGTTGTTGATTTTGCATTTTTGAGCTTTACCAGTTTTATTATTTTAAGAGCTTATTTCCTTTATCTCTTCTCCATACAGAGTATTAAAAGCTATGGAAGGAAAATGGATGACAGATCAATTGGTAAGAACAAGAAGTATTTAAATAATATTCTTTATACTTGAGGTTAGATGTTTTTAAATTGGCAGAACTTAAAAAATGATTTTGAACTTAAATTTATTTGTGATCATTTTTTAGTAGTTCTCTGTGAATATATTTCTAATGCAGGCTTCTCACATATTTCATTTAGATATCAAAAACAGGGTATCGGCAGTTAATTATGGAACCACCATAATGAATAATTATGAGGTCTGATGCTGACAGAAATATACAAGAACAGTTAAGATGCTCTTTTTTTAAACAAATTACTCATCATGAACATAAATTTTCTAGATGGGTTAATTGAAAAATAAGCTAAAATATTAGAAGAAAATATGGGAGAGTGTTTATATAATCTGAAGGTGAGCAGACCTTTATAAGCCATAAAGTAAAACATTTGATACACTACATAAAACGTTTAAAAATTATATCGGTTGAAGACCCTGGAAAAATGAATATAAACTGGGACAAAATGATTACAACATATGAAAATAAGGGGTTTGATTGATTACACTTCTGTTCACTGTTGGGGGAAGGGCATGTTGGCATATTTGTTTGAGGGACAGCTTGGTGGTGGTTTGTTGCTTTTGTAATGCATATGTGGTATAAATACATCCAGCAGTTTTCCTCCTGAGAAAGTACACATGAATATAGAGATTTACAGGTAAAGATTCTGATTGTCTGCATTGTTCTCAGTAAAATTAATATATAATTAAATATTCATCAAACAGAATGAGCTAGTTATGATACTGCGTAGCTGTTAAAAAGTATGTGGTCAGTCTATATGCACTGGTACGGAATAATATCCAAGGTATATTTATTTAATGAAAAAAAATTCAAATAGTAGGCTCGGGTAAAGTATGATTCCATTTGTGTATGTGTTTTAAATATGTATGTTCTTGGAAGTCTGAAAAGATACCCAGTTACCCCTGAATAGTGGGAAGGAGTCAGGCTAACAATCTCATTCTTCTCTTTTGTGATGCCTGCTTTTTTATCATAAGCATCAATCATAATTTCTAAATACTTAGAGATGTGATATAAGTGAATTCTGCTTATGTTCTGAATGTTCTATAAACAAATTATATTGTATGGAAAAAAGTTATAAAAGACTGTTTGTAAAGAATCTCATCCCAGATTTTCTAAGTTCCTTTCTAAGTTTTCTAGTTTTTCTATCAAAAACTTAAAATATTGGTTCTTAAAGACTAATATCTTTTAAAAGTGAAAACATCTCGTTGCCAGTTTATTCCTAAATTGATCACAGTTCCTGTGAATCTGTTCTCAGATGTCTCTCACACTGCTTTGGAGAGGGGAGCATTTTCCCCACTGAACAGTCCTGTAATGTATTTTGTATCTTGTACCATCACACTACTTAGACAAGTGTAAAACATTACAAACATTTGAATGTTGTAAGCTTTCAGATGTCCCCATTTATGGAGGCATCATGGAATAGATAAATCATACTTTCTAAAAACCAACTAGTATGTCATATTTTTACTTATCCTTTATTCTCTTTGGGGAAGCGGTACCTAAATCTTGGCAATGGAAAAAGGTTCATGTTTCATAAAATTTTTTCAGGGCTTTTCCAGAAATCTTACATGAGTTATACACTTAAAAAAAAAAAAATGAGAATTATGCTCTGTTGCAGTTTCTTATTACTCTGTAAGTAATATTTGCTTATTGTATCAGTGAGATAGTACAGCTGATAGTCTCCTCAGTAACCAGCACTGAGAATATAGACAGTGCGTCCATAGAACTCTCTGATGATACAAATGTTCTGTCTACACTGCCGATATGGTTGGCATTAGCCATAGGTGGTGTTGACATGGACCACCTGACATGTGGGTAGTGGGAGTAAAAACCAGATTTTCTTTTTAAATTTTATATAATCTCATTGACTTTCAGATAGCTACATAGGACCCACATACAGTAGCTCTGTATTGGATAGGACAGGTTAAGATAATATGCGTCAACTTTTTTCTCTGTACTTACTAACACAGAAAAGAACTATTTCTCATTCTCTCTTAATTGCCTAGCAGCTTCTGTCCTGAACCACTAGTTACAAAAGCTGTAATAAATATAATTATACTAGACCTTTCTTCATTTCATTTTCTAAGATACACCTCAGGATAAGTAGTGTCCCTAGTAGATAATCATATTAATTGTAAGAGACCAATATTTGTGATATTTATTTCATACCTTTTTTAAGAGATGGAAAATAATGTCTTGCAAGATGAGGATTGAACAGCTGAAACAAACTATATGTAAAGGAAATGAAGAGATGAAGAAAAGTAAGTAACTTTCCCACCTCTCTCCAGCCCTGATAAAGGACTCGTGTAATTTCATGGGATTGATCAACTAGGGAAAGAAAAGGGGAGGGGTGGTAGAGGCAATAGCAACCTGGAAAAGTTAACTGGTTGCCTTTTACTCTTTGTAAAACATTTGCATAAGGAATTTATATATATATATTTCAAATATATATATATATATAAAACATGTATCTGTGTTACGTATATTTACAAATGTGTGCATATATACATAAACACATGTGCAAATGTAATAACCTTTATAAACTACTTAGCTTAAAAAGTTGAGTACTGTATGTGTTCCATTTCCCTTAGCTGATAGGAAGCTCAGAGTCAGTCTTGGTATTCAAGTATAATTATTAGTTCACACCAGAAGCAAATACTGACTTTTTCTCCATCAGTGAGTCTTATCCATATTTTAATTTGTATTAATTTTGCATTATGTTTGTGTACTTAATATTTTATCACAGGTAGTTGCCAGATTTTAAGAGAATCCTCTTAGAAATCCGTGTCTTTAGACATAGTGCTTGCTGGGACATCCCTGGTGGTCCAGTGGTTTAGACACTGAGCTTTCAGTGTAGGGAGTAGGGGGTTCAGTCCCTGGTCAGGGAACTAAGATCCCACATGTCATGTGGCAAGGCCAAAGATAAATTTTAGAAAAAAGAAAAATAAGTGGTTCATGTATTTCTGAAGACAATTGTTTAAAGTTTAAAATGGATTGCTGTCATACCTTGTAAGTCCCTTTCTTGTCTACTCGTTGCTTTCAGAAGCAAGTATTTTATAGTGGTAGGTAATGGTATAATGTCCTAATAAAGTGCTTGCGTGGAGTTTCACAGGATTAATAAGCTACAGAAACAGGGCAGCCTGGTGAAGAGGTCTCAGAACTACAGCCCGCCTCTCCTGTGCCGAGTTTGGCTTGCCCCCTCCGAAGGCTCTGGGTCAGCAGCAGCGTAGGGACTCATTACTTACCATGGGTTCACCCACTTTCCCCGCCTCCCTGGATGTTCACAGTAGGAGTTTGCCACCAGGCATCTGTGAACCTCCTGAAATTGCTGAATTGACTGAGTTTGTGCTTTTCTCTGATAAGTAAGTTTAAAACTTTGATCAGCGCCTTTTAATAGGCTCCTATCCCAATTATCCTTTTAGTTTAGTCACTAAGTTGTCTGTTTGTAACCCCGTGGCCTGTAGCCCGCCAGGCCTCTCTGTCTATGGAAAAACATCTACTTCTCCTTCATTGGCTACGCTAAAGCCTTTGACTGTGTGGATCACAACAAACTGTGGGAAATTCTTAAAGAGATGGGAATACCAGACCACCTTGTCTGTCTCCTGAGAAACTTGTATGTGGGACAAGAAGCAACAGTTAGAACTGGACATGGAACAACTGGCTGATTCAAAATTGTGGAAGGAATATGACAAAGCTGTATACTGTCATTCTGCTTATCTAACTTCTGTGCAGAGTATATCATGCGAAATGCCAGGCTGGATGAATCACAAGCTGGAATCAAGATTGCCAGGAAAAATACCAATAATCTCAGATATGCAGATGATACCACCCTTATGGCAGAAAGTGAAGAGAAACTAAAGAGCCTCTTAATGAGAGTGAAAGAGGAAAGTGAAAAGGCTGGCTTAAGACTCAACATTCAGAAAACTAACATCATGGCATCTGGTCCCATCACTTCATGCCAAATAGGTAGGGAAAAAGTAGAACAGTGTCATACTTAATTTTTTTCGGCTCCAAAATCACTGCAGATGGTGTCTGCAGCCATGAAATTAAAAGATGCTTGTTTCTTGGAAGAAAGGCTATGACAAACCTAGACAGCATATTAAAAAGCAGAGACATCACTTTGTTGCTAAAGGTCCATCTAGCCAAAGCTATGGGTTTCCCAGTAGTAATATACAGATATGAGAGTTGGGTCATAAAGAAAGCTGAGCACCAAAGAATTGATGCTTTCAAATTGTGGTGCCGGAGAAGACTCTTGAGAGTCTCTTGGACTGCGAGAAGATCAAACCAGTTAACCCTAAAGGAAATCAACCCTGAATATTCATTAGAAGAACTGATGCTGAAACTGAAACTCCAGTACTTTGACCACTCGATGCAAAGAGCTGGCTCATTGGAAAAGGCACTAATGCTGGGAAAGATTGAAGGAAAAAGGAGAAGAGGACGGAAGAGGATGAGATGGTTAGGTAGCATCACTAATTTGATGGACATGAATTTAAACAAACTCCAGGAGATAGTGGAGGACCGAGGAGCCTGGCAGGTCATAGGGTGGAAAAGAATTGGACACAACTTAGTGACTGAACCATATCAAAGCCCCCAAATACTGAAAGCAACAACCATGGAAAATATTAACAAGAGATATGATTCTCTACTGCTGCTGCTAAGTCGCTTCAGTCATCTCCGACTCTGTGGAACCCCATAGACGGCAGCCCACCAGGCTCCGCTGTCCCTGGGATTCTCCAGGCAAGAACACTGGAGTGGGTTGTCATTTCCTTCTCCAATGCATGAAAGTGAAAAGTGAAAATGAAGTCGCTCAGTAAGCATATGACTCTTCGTGACCCCATGGACTACAGCCTACCAGGCTCCTCCATCCATGGGATTTTCCAGGCAAGAGTACTGGAGTGGGGTGCCATTGCCTTCTCCGATGGTTCTCCACTAGTGGACTCTATAGCTGTGATTTCCATCCCTAGCAGATGATTGGTGTCACCTGATAACCATTTTTAAAATCTAGAGAGAATCTGGGCCCTGCCTTGAACTTAGAAAATGAAAATCTCATTCATGGGGACTGCCAAATAGGTAGGGAAAATGGTTCAAATAGGGGTCAATGGTTCATAAGCTGTCTGTAGTAAAAGACCATTTTTTTCTCTTTCATTTCTAATGTGTCATAAACCAACATCAATACTTCTGTAAACTATAATAAAATTAATTACTAGAAAAGTGATTGCACACTTGGATGCCAGGGTAATATCACATAGCCATGTCAAAATATGTTTGTTTGTTTTTCTAAATTTGCTATCTACATCTGTACTTGTTTTGTTTGGTAAAGGTTTGGGCCAGATCCATGGTTCACACTTTGAGTAGTAGCTCTACTCTGATGACCTGCCAGGTTCATAAGCTGTTTGCCACCATCTACACTAGACTCAGAAAATTTTGCAAACAATTTCAAGGCAGTTAATGGATTCCAGAAGCTCAAGTTTATAGATTAGATTAAGAGTTTGCTGCTCAAGAAATAGCCTGTTGTGTGTGTGTGTGTGTTTTTTAAAGAATCTTATTGTTAAAATACCAATTATAAACTGTAGTTCCTGTTGAATACTTCTCCAGAATCTTTTGATTTAACATGTCATGATTGCATGATAATATGGCATAGATAGGGAAATTGGATTGCATTTGAAATTCAGAGTTGAGTTGATCTGTTATTTGCCAAAATAGCAAGAGCAGATTACAGACAGGGAAGATGACACGGAGAGAAGAGTGACTTAACCTGAGTGCACCAGTGCAGGTTGGGTGTCTGTGATGATTTCCTGTCACCGTCAAGGGATCCTAGTTATTACATTGGAAAATGTCGTTTAAAAAATCTAACCACAATATGGCTCAGGCCATGGCTAGATATTGATAGATACATTTGAGTACTTGTAAAGAACTCAGTAGAGATCATGAAAATGATTGAACTTACTGGAAAGTATGTGAAAGGACCATAGACTTAGGGACATTCATACTGATCAGGAATGGTGAAGAGATGAATCAGAGAAGAAAAAATATATATGTGTGTGTGTGTGTGTGTGTATAAAAGAAACTTTATGCCTGCAGTGAAATAACCTAGGTTCAGTTTCATGCGTCCTCAGTCTTGTCTGACTCTCTGCGACCCCATGGACTGTAGCCCGCCAGGCTCCTCTGTCCATGGGATTCTCCAGACAAGAATTCTGTAGTGGGTTAACATTTCCTCCTCCGGGGATCTTCCCATCCTTGGGATCGAACCCGCGTCTCTTGCATCTCCTGCACTGGGAGGAATACTTTTACCACTGTGTCACCTGGGAAGCCCTAGGACCTTCGTGAAAAGGATGCATATTGGGCAGGATGAGTGTCTGATTTCTCGGTTGTGTGGCCAGGCTCTGGTGGCCCTTGCAGCGGTTAAAATGCTAGTGTATGGTGGGTACTTCCACCCTGCTGAGGGTGCTGCTCCCCACTGTGACTTTTCAGAGTGGTGGTCTGTTTCTTTGTTGCCTGACCACTGGCCGTGAGGTTGTCCTCGGGTTCTCTGAATGGAGCCCAAGCCACACTCAATAGTTTCCTAAGGAAAATCAGGTCTCCAATGAGTTTTTCAAACTTAGATATTTTTTCTGCCCAACATGCCTATTCTTCAGTGTTTACTTTAAGAAAGTCAGGTGCTTTGTGTTCTAAACTTCAAACACATTCCAGCTTCCCTAACTGGAACTTGATAGTCTTGAGTGATGCTTACTAATGCTGATTACCAATGGAGACTCAGAATCATTTTAGTGGTGGTCCCCTTCACTCTGTGTGTAATACCTCCTTGAACTAAACTCTTGGTCTCCATACTTGGTGAACATCATCTCATTAATGTTATTGAGATTTTGCTTTCAATTTAGACATAATTCAGGAAGACACTTAATGCTTTGGAGCCGTGGTGAGGGAGTGGTAGTATGCAGTACCCAGGAACTGTTTCCAGAGCTTACTGTTGGGTGTGACTTGTTTATTTTAGATGCCGAAGGCCTCCTCAAAACCAAGGAAAAGAATCAGAAACTTTATACTCGAGCACAACGGCACCAGGAAAAGAAGGAGAAGATCCAGAGGCATAATCGCAAACTTGGTGACCTGGTAGAGAAAAAAAACACGGACTTAAGAAGTCATTATGAGCGTCTGGCAGATCTTCGGCGGTCTCACATATTAGAGCTCACGTCTGTCATTTTTCCCATCGAGGAAGTAAAGACTGGTGCGAGGTACAGTAAGCAAATCTCAACTCTAGGGAAACCCAATTTCCAAAGATCAAGTGTCTTTCAAGCACGTCAGCACATTTACTGGGCCTCATTCTGGGTTTTCCTGGTGATGAAACTTAAGTCTTATCTGCTTCAGCAAACAGTAAACACTGCACAAAGTTGGGGAGGCAGCCAAGGGGAAGGGTGGTGGCCCCGGGAGAGGTGAAGCCCAGGCTTGTGGACTCTTGGAGCTTCCAGAGGAGGGCCGGGCTCACACGCTTCATCCAGAACCATCTGCTGTGGCTGCAGGGCCAGTCCGGCTGCTCATTAGTCACACGCTGTTAGGCAGGTTCTTGCGCCTTCAAGTCTTATTTCCTCGTCTGTGAGATGGGGATAATAAGCGCCTAGTTCACAGAGAAATCATGAGCTAAGATGGAAGAAAAAGCCCCTGGGTCTCTTACTTGGTGGGCGAGACATGCTGACTCCACCTTTTCCTGGTAACCCTCCCGTCTAGCTCAGGATCAGCTAGGTCGATTCTCGGGCCATAGTGCTCAGACACCCTCGGGAGCCAGTGGGACGAACAGGATGGGGATTCCCAGTGGCTGACCGTCAGAGTCACTGAGGAGCTTCAGGAGAAAGCAGGTCCCAGAGGACTGAGCTCAGCCTCCCTGTCCATCTTGGGATGCTTTGTTTCTTAAACTTCCCCAGATGATGCTGGTGATCACACAGATTTGGAAACTTCCACTGAGGAGTTTCGTTTGTTTTCTGATTAACCATCGGGCTCTTGCCCTTGAGGGATTTTCCTTCTCTTCCAGTTGTCTTCACTTTCTGGCACCTTTTCCTGGCGCTGGACAGTCTGGACTCTTGCTCCTTAGGACTTAGAATTCACTGCCTCCACTTCAGTCTGTCCTTTCACCTGTTGCCAGAGTGAGCTTCCTCAAAGCCTGAAGGTCTGATTGTGCTTCTGACTTGACAACCTACTCTCTGACACTTAACAAGTCATTTGTCACTAGTGATGGTTAGCAAATACAGAGGTAAAAAGGCAGATTCAAAATAGAGAAGAATGCAGGGCTCAGAAATAGATGCTGAGGTGGTATTTTGAATCAGTGGGGAAATGTCGGATTTTTCAAAAAATTGGTGTAAAGACAGCTGGCTAGGCCTTTGAGGGGGGAAAAAGCTGACAAACAGAAGCATTATGCCAAATTACATTCTAGATTTTTTTTAATTACGTATGAGCCAAAATACCTGTGTTAGAATGCATGGTCAACAAGACTAGGATACTGTTCCAGATTTTAGGATACTAAGACTCATAGAGAAAAACTTTCTCTTCCATACTTGTGCTGTTTAAATCTTTTATGTTAGTGTAAATTGCTGTATATAATTCTTTTTTTTTTTTTAAGCTAGTAGTGTTGAAGTTATCCCTATGATAAGATGACTGTTCCTTCACATTTCTTCTCAACCTGCCTTGAGTGGAGGAAGGAGGAAGTAGAGGGCCAGCTTAGAACCTGTCTCTTATACACATCTCCTCAGTCTTGTCTGATTATAGAGCCACTGTTGGCTTTAGCAGATGTGTATAAGAGACAGGTTTACATGTGCCTGGTGCAGAGGAAGAGGAATTGAGAGCCGGCGGCCCTGGGGATGCATTCTAAGCCCAGAGCAGCACGGCAGGCCCTGCCTTGTCTGGGCATCTCCCACCTCTTCTTTCAACACCATTTTCTGGCACTTGGCTCGTGCCTCCTACATGCACCTACGCTGGCCTTCTGCTCCCCAGACACCCTGTGTCCTCTCGCCACTGGCACGGTACCTGCGGGCCTTCTCATTCCACTTCCACACTGGAGGCCAGCAGCGCTCCAAGTGTAGTCTGTGAACCTCTCTGGGTCACTGAGGCCTTTTCAAGGCATCTGTGCAGTTGAAACTATTTCCATAATAATACTAATACTTTATTTTCCCTTTTTACTCTGTTGACATTTGTACTGGTGGCTCAAATGCCATGGTAGGAAAACCTGTCTCCTTGACAGGTTTCAAGGCAGTGACACCAAACTGTGGAAATAGTCATTGGATTGCTTTGCAGTGCAAAAAACCAGCCAGTTACACATCAAGAACACTATTGATGAAGCAGGAGAAATTATTCATTTTATTTAAATTAAGTCTTGACCGCTTTATGTCCATCCTTAGACTGCTGTGCAGTGTGGTGGGAAGTATGTAGAAAGCATGTTTGCTGCATGCTGAAAGCTACCAGGGGCTCAAAGAAAGGCCCTTGAGTGAGTTGCTGGTGAAACTAGTGTGTTTTTTTCCTATGGGACACTTTCTCCCCTTGAAAGAACAGCAGAAAGACTTGTGTTTTAAAGAGATTTTCAAAAGTCATGATCAGTGCTGTGCTGTGCTTTGCAGCTCAGCTAGTCAGCAAATAATGTCACTCTTCATGAATTTTCCTGTTTTGAAAAATACAGTTTTTCATTCATAAAAACATGCTACTTATGTGTAAAGGGGGTTGTTATTTTTGAAAATAAATAATAAATTTAAAAATTTTTTAAACTTCTCAGATTTTTAATACAGTAAATATTAATAGATGTAACACACATACAGGTTTCAAGGCAGTGACACCAAACTGTGGAAATAGTCATTGGATTGCTTTGCAGTGCAAAAAACCAGCCAGTTACACATCAAGAACACTATTGATGAAGCAGTAGAAATTATTCATTTTATTTAAATTAAGTCTTGACCGCTGCATGTCCAGTAAGGACTTTACCAGTCCTTACAAAAGCTCTTTGGAGCCCTCAGAATTTTTAAGCGCATGAAGGGGTCTTGAGATCACATAGTTTGAGAACCTCACACTTGATGCCCTTGTTCATGGTGCCATCATGCCCACATGCTGTGAGCTCTGCCACGGCTGCTTTGTCCTTCACCTCTGGAAGGACTTGCTTATCTCTGTATTTTCCAATTAAATCCCTGTCCTTTCATGCATCATCCCAGTGTTCCATGTACCTGCCAAGTAACTGCACACCTGTTTAAAACCCAGTGCCTTTACATCCCTATGGTCTTCGGTTTGTAGAGATCCTGCAGACGTGTCTTCAGAGAGTGACAGCGCCATGACCTCCAGCACTGTGAGCAAACTCGCTGAAGCGCGGAGGACAACTTACCTCT
Organism: Cephalophus harveyi; assembly: GCA_006410635.1. Classification (NCBI taxonomy): domain Eukaryota; kingdom Metazoa; phylum Chordata; class Mammalia; order Artiodactyla; family Bovidae; genus Cephalophus; species Cephalophus harveyi. The sequence goes on along the minus strand of SJYT01072274.1, from coordinate 107,299 downwards.
CGGGGCGATGGGTCTGTGATGATCACAACGGGGATACCAGCATTAGCATCACGGGTCCTTGGATTAGCCTTCCCAACAACGGGGACTACTCGGCCTACTACAACTGGGTGGAAGAGAAGAAGACCACGCAGGGGCCTGGTGAGAAGCAAGATAGTGTTCAAAAACTTCCATAAAATTTTTTTAATTGAGGTGAACTTGATGTAACAAAATGAACAGTTATAGGGTCAGTGAGTGGGACTCAGTACATTCACAGTGTTGTGCGGCCATCACCTTTGTCAAGATCAAAAGCACATTTTTCATCCCAGACAAAAACTGTGGGGCTCAAATCAGTCACTCCTGCTTTCTGTCTCTCTGGATGCTTTCTGTTTGCTTCACAGAAATGGGATCATACAACATGTGGCCTTTTGTGTCAGGCTTTTTTCATGTAGTGTATGGTTCTCAAAGCTGATCTACATTGTGGCATGTACACTTCATTCCTTTTATGACTGAATAATACTCCTTTGTGTGGCTGTGCCACATTTTGCTAATCGATGAATGGACTGAAAACATGCGTCAGTATTTTTTTAGATATTTCACTTTTGGGGGTCAAATGTTACTTATATAAAAAGATCTCACTATTTAAAGAAGTGTATTTAGCCTGTTGGGTCCCATTTTTATAGCTTCTAACTTTGTAAATAACTTTTTTTTTTACCAGTCCTAAGTGGAGGTTGAAATACCCCAGTAGAAAAACCCTTTAAAATGCCAGTAGCTTCTCTTTGGTGGAGAAAGATGATGCATTTAGTTATCCAGCAAGTATTTAATGAGTGCTCTCTGTTATGCACGCTGCTGGTGATACAAGGCAATGTCACCAAGGCAGGTGTAGCCACCCCTTTGCCTCTCTGTGGAGAGGAAAGGAAGCAACTAATGGTCAAAGGCATCACAACTGAGTGTGAGCTGTGGGCAGAACCAGTGCCTTCATGGGGTGGGGCTACAGAGGAAGGGACTATTTCTCTGTAGGGTAGTTAGGGGAGGCCTCTCTGAGGAGGTGACTTTTAAGCTGGTCATTAATTGCATAAATAATGTGTTATCCAAGCAGTTCAGATTTCAATTTCATTTATGCTGGATCTGGTTAGGCCCATTTGCTTAGATTATATTCCACTCATCAAGAATTATAAATAATGAAATATTAACATCTGGCCATGGACCCTTTATTAGTAAAGAGTAAAGCTTAGCCGTCAGTAATGTATTGATAAAACCACATATCCCAGAGATCTAGGTTCATTAATGTTTTTGTTGAAATTGAAGTTTTTTGTGTACGGCTGTTGTTTATCTACTTTATAGACATGGAGCATAATAACCCTGCTTACACGATCAGCGCTGCCTTGTGCTACGCGACTCAGCTGGTCAACATTTTGTCTCATATACTCGACATAAATCTTCCCAAAAAGCTGTGCAACAGGCAAGTAATTGAAAGCAGTGGTGTCATCTTTATCATGGCTCTCTCGTGTTCCTAGTGTGTTATTTATTCTAATTAAATAATGGGAGGGGAGTTGGGGAAGGACAAGAATCTCAGTATTATTGGGACTTTCCAGGTGGCCCAGTGGTTAAGACTGCACTGCCACTGCAGGGGCATGGGTTGGATCCCTGATCAGATCCCGCATGCCTCATGTATGGCCGGGAAAGAAAAAAAGAATCGAAGGATGTTCTAGAGAGAAGCGATTTGACCATAAAATACTTGATAAACCCAATGTGCAAATTTGCGTCATTATCTTACAATTGCACGTGACATGTTTGAAAAGACCACAGAATTCTCTCATACGAAAAGATAAAGGGAAAACCAGGATATGAGGGCATGCTTATGTGTAAGAACTGAGTAAATTGTAACACTTTTTTATTTAATTGTAAAAGTTTATAGTCCACCCAGTTCCTACTAAGACCTTCCTACCTCCCACTGGTTATCCTTGCATTTCAAGTAAATGTTCGTGTATGTTATTACCACCATCACCACCTCCCTTTAAACACAAAAGGTATTGTCCTAAACTAAGGTGTTAACGCCTTGCTTTTTAAATTTGTTTTTATTTATGAAGATTTTTTGAGCACCTGCTGTGTGCTCAGCACTGTTCTAAGCACTGGAGGGGTACACTGGTGATGAGAAAATAATCTCTGCCTATTTGGTACTTAATTTTAACAGAGAGACACATAGTAAATGAACGTTGTGTCAGTTGGTGATGAGGGTTGGGGAGAACATTAGAGCAGGTGAAAAAGCGGGAATGTGGGGCAAGGAAGGGTTTATTTACCACATCTGAGAGTATGGATCCTGTGGGAACCTGGAGGAGGCTGGGAGCAGGCCATGGGAATCCCTGGGCAAGAAGGGCAGGTGTAGAGCCTGGGGAGAGTGAGAGAATGAGGCAGCGGGGGCCCAAGTCTGCGGATCCCGTGGGGACCTTATAGAGCCACTGTTGGCTTTAGCAGTCACTCCGCCTAATGTGGATAGTTGCAAAGTTTTCCTTTGTACACATGTGCCAAAATCTTAACCAATCCACCGTGTCCCCTGCTCACACCTCAGAGAATAATCCTGTCCGTTCGTTGTTGCATTAGTGTGCAGATACTTGTGCAGAGTAAGCTTTCAGAAGCAGGGCTGCTTGGTCCCAGGGTACATGCATGTGTAATTTCTGGACGCAGTGAAGTTGCTCTCTGGGAGAGCAGCAGCTCATTCCTAGAAAGTTTCTGATAAGTGCAGTTTATTATGAGGCAAAGGACTTGGGGTGGGTCTTGTGCTAACTGTAGTGTAAAGCATACTCTTTAAAATGAGCATTTTAACAGAATTTCTTCAGGAATCACGATTTTACAAATTGTCCATTTGTTTTGCAGTGAATTTTGTGGAGAAAACCTCAGCAGACAGAAATTTACTCGAGCAGTGAAGAAACTGAATGCAAATATTCTTTACCTGTGCTTTTCCCAGGTATGGAAAATACGCTGTGAGCTCAATTTTAATTTGTTACATGGTCGAAAATATTAATCTTTTTTTTTCCCCACTTTTTCTAGCATGTAAATTTAGATCAATTACAGCCACTGCATACACTCAGGAATCTAATGTACCTGGTCAGTCCGAACTCTGAACACTTAGGCAGGTAAGGATGTTTGTTGCTTTTCTCTAAGTGGTGTTATTGTGATGACCTGTAAATAGAGTTTCTATACCCGTGAGCAGGGTGCAGGGGCCTGATCCCCAGCCCCAAACTCTCTAGATGGGACAAAGATAACACAGTCCTGTGCAGAAGGAAACAAGGGTTAGTCGTGTTTGATCCCCTGTGGTCCTTACATAATCTTTTCTAAGAGGAAATAAATGGCAACCATTTTTAACACCTACAGCAGAATAGAAGCCATGTGTGCCTGGAGTGGGGGCTTCTTGTTCTGTCTCTGAAGACCAGAGGCTGTTTCTTTGAATCCACATCTGTTTCTTCCTTAGCTCGGCCTAGTGTCTCCCCCGATTCTTACGCATTTTCTTTTGTGCCTGTTCATTCTTTCCCATCATAACGATCCTTCCCTGTTTTCTTTTTGTCGCTGAGTCCATCTGGCCCCCATTTGTTGGAGATAAAGGGTATTAGAAAGTTTATGAAATGAACTAGTTTGAAACCCCATTATCCTAAAAAGAGGGAGTAAGTTCACCAAAATGACCAATCAGGTCTGGTCTGTGTGATCTTTATGGTCTCTAAGCCCACAGAAGCACAACATAGATGAGACTTATCTTTGGGGCCATCCATGCCCCCATTCTCTGGGTGCTTATCTTTTTCCCTTGCTCTGAGAAGTTGGTCTGTACATTTCTGCAGATATGACTTGGTTAATATATTTGAACTTTTGAAAGAGAACAAAGGAAAATAAAAGGTGGGAAAGTTCTTTGGGACTCCCTCCCCCATCATTCATTTTCTTCGATACTGAAACCACGGCTCTAGGGGAGACCCCTCCACTGACCAGGGTGCCTGGCTCCCTCCAAACTGCAGTGAGCCTAATCTTGGTCATCTGCTCTTAACCTTGTCTTATGTGTCTTCTCAACTCTCCCCCCACCTAAAACAGTGCTTAACTTTTCTGGGACATAGACCCTTCTGGAGAAAGCTGTGAAATCTCTCCAGGGAACTGTACCTACACCTAGAATTCTACATCATTTTATAGGGAGGTTATTTGCTTCACCCCAAATCACATGCATTAGTTCACAGGCCACAGGAACCTGTTAAGGTAGCCATCCCGTTTTTAGTGGTTGATGCCTATTTTTGTGAGTTTGCTGCTGTCTTCTCTATACATTATTTGTAAAGGATTCCACATGAGGAAATTTTTCTTTGATGATAACAGCTAATATTTATTGAGCCAACATATATGGACAGTGGGCCAACTGCTTGACTTGTGTAAGATTGACATGATAGATGAGAAAAAGGCAATGAATAAAATTTAGTTCTCATTAATAATTAAAGGAAAACTATTAAAATTTTTTAAATAGGTTATTAATAAAGGATATTTACTACAAACCTACATCAAAAACTGGTATACTTACTGACATGTTACTTAGGTAAATATTTAATAGAGTCTTCCCCTTATAGTCAGAAAAGGCCAAGAATGCCTACTATCTGCTGTGTTACTGCTCTGGAGGCCTGACCAAGGCAAAACATTTTTACAAAGAAGGTATGTTTATATCGGGAAAAAGGTGACAGTGTAGATGGTATGATTATCAAACTGGTTATCCAGGAGAACTAAAATTGTTCAGTGGTGGCTAGATATAAGTTCACCATACAAAGAGCAATTGCTTTCTTATATACCAACACCAGCTAGTTAGAAAATGTAATGACTAAAAGGTCCTTTCTATTGTGGCAACAAAAAATATAAAATCGTTACCAAATACTTGCAAACCTATATAAAGAAAATATGGAACTTAAAAAAAAACGGTTCAACATATATTTCCGGAATGTCTGCCAGGCACTGTATGAGGTATTGAACTGAATGAAAGTAAGCCCGAGGCTGTGAAGGCCCTTAGCATTTTCTAGGATGGGAAGGCTCAGTATGGTAAGAATGCCCTTTCTGCCCAAAAGGAAACCTGATCGGAAATTTCAGCAGATATTTCATGGAACTTAAGTTGATTTCCAAAGTTCAGCTAGAAGCGCAGTCTGAAAGGAAATTCTGAAAAAAGAACAAGGGATGGGCTTGGCTCCTTTAAAACGTAGTATGAAGGTAATTAAAACCTTTATTCCCTGTTCTCAGCGTGCAGATAGGTGGAGCACTTAGAGGAAAAGAACAGAGTCCAGAAACAGGCACGCGCGTGCGTGTGTGCATGTGTGTGTGTGTGTGTGTGTGTGTAGGAACATCATAGATGATGATAGGGTGGCATGTTGAATCGGATAACAATAGCAGCTCAATGGTGGTAGGCCAGGTGGGTATTTCTGTGGAAGAAAAGTTGGAATCATACTATATTCGATATGTAAAAATAAATTCCAGATGATATAAAAGGCCTTATTACTTTATTTAAAAAAAAAAAAAACAATCTATAAAGGAACTAGGAGGAAAGGCAGAGTGGGAAGGGAATTCCCAAGCAACCCACAAGACCCAAAAACCATAAAGGGAAGGAGTTACACATTGACTGTGTCAAAACTAAATGTCTCTGGTAAAAGACACCATAAACAAAGTTAAAAGACAAGCAACAGGTGTGTTTTGTAACCTTTATAATAGGCAGCAGCTTAAAATCTAGACTAAAGAAATCTTTCAAATCAGTAAAAGACAAACCTAATGGAAAAATAGACAAAGGATTTAGGTGAGAATTTCACGCAGAAGTGCAAGAGGTATTCAAATGAAAAAATCTTTAGCCTCAATCAAGAATAAAGAATTACTGTTCTAAATAGCTTTCTGTCAGTAGTTTTCAGTCATAAGTGTGGCAACAGTGGCAAGGCTTGATGATGCCCAGTGTTGCTGGAACACAAACGCCGTTCTCTTAGGGCAGATCTCCTTGGTGGGTGTGACGCTTTCTTGGGGCTGCCCTCCGTTTTGAGGCCTCGGTCTGCCGGGTGTACACATGCACAGCCTGCTGCTGAATCCGCGTCTGTGGGCCAGAAGGGCGGGAAGTAAGCTTCACCCTGCACACCTGCCTCGGTTGGAATTAAGACTTTAGAGAGGTTGTTGCAAGAACCTGGGTTCTGCCTGCTTCCATGAAGACTAGCTGAACTGAGGATCCCATCCTGAGCCCAAAATAAACTTCTTCTTTGAAATAAATTTACAGAAAAATAGCAATAAAATAAAAACAGGATAAAAATACTTAGGCCCTTTAACCAGATTCACCATTGTTTGTATTGTACCGTGTTTGCTTTATGATCTGTGCAGTTTCTCTGTGTCTCTTATCTTCAAGTTCATACGTACATACACAAAAACTTTTTTTTTCCTGAACTCTGTGAGGATAAGTTACACGCATCCTGGCTGTTACCCCTTAAGTACTTCAATATGTATTTCTCAAAAATAGGGCCATTTTCTTGCTTTTAACTACAGTACGGTTATCAACATCAACAAATCTAATTGATACAGTACTCTAGTGCCCAGATGCACATTTTGTCTGGACCAGATAATATCCTTGATAGCACCGCCCCTGAGTACAGGATCCAATCTTGAGGTGGATGTTTTGTTCAGTTGGTGTTATCTCTTTACCCTTTAAATCTGGAACAATTACCACAGTCTGCGTTGTTTTTCATGACATTGCCATTTGTTTGTTTGTTTTTAAATAGAGCTTTTATTCTGAGTTTGCTGTTTCCTTGAAATGTGGATCAGGTGTACATTGCAGGCTGGAATGCCTCCTAGGTGAATATCTGCTGGCTGTCACATCCAAGGCCCACTGTGGCCATCTGTCCCTCACTGGTGATGTTAATTTGATCACCTAGTCAAGATGTTTTCCAGCTTCTCCTCTTTATACTTCCTGTATTTTTCCTTCCTTGCAACTAATAAGCAGACATTTAGGAGACATTTTGAGACCATGCAGTTATCCTCATCAGAATTTCCCCCTGGATTTTGTTATCTGTTGTTTTTTTTTCCTATCTGATCCAGCCTTTACCCTATTTAACACATCATTTTTATCCAAAGTTTATAGCTTACTTTAGGGTTCCCTCTTGAGGTTGTGTATTCTATCAGATAATAATTTTGAAATATTTTGCAAAAGAGACTTACTAAAAGCCAAAAATGATGGCTTCCTAAAAGCCAAAAGATTGTTCCCTTAGTCGATAAGAGTTAAGTCCCTACAGGATCGTGAAAAATGAGTACTCTTAACTTCAGAGTCTTGAATAAAAGGATGTCAGTTATTCAGCTAAACTGAAAATTAAAAGAATGATTTTATAATCTTTATTCCCAAAGACATTAAGTGAAAAGACTTAATTCTGCTAGTTAGTTCTGTGTTGATGTGTGTGTGGCTTGGGGTCTGCTGGGCAGGTCGTCTCTGAGCTGGAAGTGATGGGAGAGCGGTTGAGTGGAGAAATCTCTTCTGCTCTTGCAGGTTCTCAGAGATGTAGGTTACTCGTTGGAACTAAAAGTATTCTGACTTGTCACTTTGGGAATCATCTTACTGGCTTATTTTTCATTACAAGTACTTAATTGGCACCTTCTTCAGGCCAGCCAGATTGTGCTTTGTGGAATTCTGAGCAGAAAACTGGAGTCCAGGTGGCTTCCAGCAGGGAGCTCTGCCTGGAGGAGGTGTCATTTTCCCCACCTTGCATCGCTCCTGCCTGTTTCCTTGGGAAAACCCTTAAAGAGAAGGTCCGTGGATGATGGCAGTCTCTTGCCAAGAAGGACCCCAAGAATAGATCTGGCAGCATCAGAAAGGAATAGAAAACAGGTTGTGCCTCTTGGGCTGGCTGGGAGGAAGCGACTGCTGTGGAGAGCTGGCCAGGGTCTGTGAGGGGTCCTGGGGGCGCTGGGAAATGAAACCTGGCAGTAGATGCTGAGGGCCCTGGACAGAACAGAACACAAGACTTTTGTGTTTAGGAAAACGGGGACAAAGGCTAAGTCCCTCTTGGTGGCAGAGGCACTTGAACTGTGTTCTTGGTGGGCACTGCCATGAGGAGAGGAGCAGGACTAGCCCTCGTAAGCAAGGCGGGGGAAGGGAGGCTGAGCGGAGATGGGGCCCTGACCAGGAGGTGGGGTGGCGTGTAGAGGGGACCAGAGCTGGGGGGGCAGTGAGGGTGGAAAGGGGGGCTTATTTGGTTATAGCAGGCAGGAGCATCAGGGAGGAGGGGGAGAGTCCCTGCTGGCTTGTATTTTGAGACTGGTGGGCTCAGACATCGGAGGAGATGCGTGTGAGAGTTTAGCAGCCCTCAGTCGGAGAGCTCTGGCAGGCTGGAGGGTATTTGTGAGTGGAGCTGGGAGGAGAAGAATCTGAAAAAACATCTTTGGGGTAGACCTGTCCAAGAAAAGAAAAAGAGAAGGGGGACAAGACTGAACTGTAAGGAGAACCTTTTCAGGAACCAGAAAAGAGACACTGAGAGTTCAGAGGCTGGTGCAGTGGTTAGGAGGCTGAAAGACTGCTGGGGAGGGACATCTCTCCGTTCTTCCTCCCCTTAGCTCTTGCACAGTGAGGGCTGCTGGACAGGATGGAGGCCTGGTCAACTTGGGGAGCCCCTGGTCTGAGTGGCTTTTCAAAAAGTAAATTGCTCACTGCAGACCAAGGGGGAGCCCTGCAGTGCCTCTTCTAATTTAATTAATACTTGTAAAGCCCCCAGACGGAACAGAAATGTTAGCTATTACTGTTGCTGTGTTGTAGCCGGGAACCATGGTTGTCTTGAAAGAATGAAGGTTGCCTGACCCTGAAAAAAGTGAGTCGGAAGGTCCAGGTCTGATGAGGCGCCCTGAGGCTCGTGCTAGGGTTTTAGCATTCAAAAGGGTGCAGAGGATTTTGGGCCATAAAGTAAAATGACGGGCTCTACAATTCTTTTTTCTCATGTCTCCATTACTTTTGCTAATGTCTGTCATTTTCCCCTAAATCGCTATCAATGAAATTCCTCAGTGAACAAGGCCTTGGTCCTTACCTTGGGGACCACAGGGGATAGAAAAGGGCTGCTGGCGTGACTGGTCCCATCCTGTGAGTGGCTGCAGGGAACTCCCCCAGAAGGGCGGTGGGCAGGGTGACTGCCCACCTGCAGGCTCCCCCGAGGCAGGCGCTGGGAAGAGGCCAAGGAGAAGGGGCAGGGGCTGTGTGGAGCCTGCTGACCCGGGTTCCACAGTGGCGCTGAGGAGCCGTCATAGGCAATGCGGCCTGGTTTGGAGGTGATGATGTCATTGGGGACCTTTGGGAAATAAAAAGAGCTTTCTCTTGAAATATAGTACAGAAATACACACTATTCCAGATGACTATATTTTGAAGAGTTGTAGCTCATTCAATACTATACATGTGTCCCTAGGAAATTATGTAATGATATCTTAAAATGTGTGCAAGAGCTTGCTGTTGACATAAATCCAAGGAAGTGTTGTTAACATGCGTATAACTCTATCATTTAGCCCCTGTGTTAGGAGTTTAGTAACTGGGGGCTTACATAAGGCAGAGAACACCTGTACAGTTCTGTTGTTCCACTAATGTACCAGCATATACCTCAGCTAACTGTTAGAATTCTCTCGTTGGAATGCGTAGGTACAGCAGTTGTTTGAAACAGGAACTCACACATTGGACAAGCACGTCTTGTCTCAGTGGATGGGCTTTTTCTATTCAGGGTCTGCACAAGTAGGTCGAGTTGAGGAAGGTGTCATGTGGTGGTTCTATTCACTACTTGGATGGCCGTCGTTATTTGGGTAACTGGATGCGTCCTCAGTCATGTCCAACTCTTTGCGACTGCCCTGGACTGTAGCCTGCCAGACTTCTCTGTCCATGGAATTTTCCAAGCAAGAACACTGGAGTGGGTTGCCATTTCCTACTCCAGGGGATCTTCCTGTCCCAGGGATTGAACCCAAGTGTGCAGGCACAGTCCCTAGCGCTGAGCCACCTGGGAAGCCCCTTACTTAGGCAGAGAAGCACTCGATTCTAGGCCAGCAGAGGGTGCGGCGATGGCTCCGGTCCCCACGCCCCGTCTCTTCTGTCCTGAGAGTGGTGCTTGTCTCATTGTCTGCCCGCAGATCAGGACCCTTTGAAGTGCGAGCAGACCTGGAGGAGTCCATGGAATTTGTGGATCCCGGAGTTGCTGGAGAATCAGATGAGAGTGGAGATGAGCACGTAAGTGACGAGGAAACTGACCTGGGCACGGACTGGGAGAACCTGCCAAGCCCCCGGTTCTGTGACATCCCTTCCCAGCCGGTGGAAGTCTCCCAGAGCCAGAGCAGCCAGGCGTCCCCGCCCATCGCGAGCAGCAGTGCTGGTGGGATGATCTCGTCGGCCGCAGCCTCAGTCACCTCCTGGTTTAAAGCTTACACTGGACACCGCTGACGGGCCGTGACCAAGGGGCGCCACTACCGCCTGGAGAAAGCGCCTCTTCCACTCTCTAGCAAACGTTACATGTTTAGCTCAGATAGTGCCTGGAACAAAAAGAGGTTAAGCTGTTGGGGTGGTTTTTTTTTTAAAGCAGGGAGTCTAGCATTTCTCTTGGTCAACTGGGCAGTGGTGGTGACCGACATGCTTATGATAATTAACAGAACAGAGGGGTCACAGGTCCTTCTCCCAGACCAGTGCTGGTGGAGGAAGGCCCTGTTTGGTCAGTTCTGTTGAGGCAGAAATGCAGGGAGCTCCCTCTGAGGACAGGCCATGGACGCCACAGACAAGGCTGACATGTTGGTCCCTTGTGATGCTAAGACTGTTGCTAAACACTTCGTTTCAGAGATTGAATCACAAGGAAGTGATTCTTCATGATTAGGACTTGAAAGATGAAAACTGTTTAATATGAGTTCGTTTTTATGCCATTAATTTTTTGTACAGAGAATCGGCAGGCAATTTGAAACACGTGGTTTCTTTATAATTTGGTCCTGTTCAGTTTTTAGGTCAAGGATTTTTGTTTCGTTTTAAAAGGGTGGGTTTTTTAGTCTTGTTTTGTTTTTGGAGGGAGAGAGGTAGTTTAAAAGCGATTTCACTCGTGCTGCTCCGTTGTGGCCTGTCGGACATTCCTGTTTTCTTTCTCCCCACACACCAAAGAAATCAAGGTCTTTTTTTCTTTAGGACCCATATCCATGAAGAGAAGAGATGCTGGCTGCAATACTGTCCTAGAGATTTAAGAACTGTTTTCTTGTGTTTTGAGGGAAATTAAGTTCATTCTTACCTAGACTGAACTCCTGTCACCCACTCCGTGTGCATTTTGAAATTGAACTACTTTCTGTGGGTAAAAAGTAAGTCATTAAGGTTGTTCCCTTATGGAAGCCAAATGCCTGCCTGGGCACAGGTTAAAAGCCACTGAAGTGGCCTCTGGTCATTCTGCTGCTGTCTGGTTTCTTTCTAAGGGCTTTAGTAAGCAGCAGGTTTCTCCAGGGAAAACCACCCTGCTTGTTTGTTTCCCAGGTCTTTGTTGCTCTAAGGACACTACCTTTGCTCTGAAATGCAGAGCACATCATTATAGCTAATACTGCTCTTCTCTGTCTATCCTGGGAAAGCTCTGATGGAAAGAATTGTCTCTCACCAAGAGATCATTTTCAGCTAATGTGTCTTGTCCTTCTCTTAGTGACAATCTCATAACAAAACCGTGGAGAGGCATTATGTACAAATATGTAAGTAGTTTTTTATTTTTAATAACTACAAAAAAAATCCTATGTAACAACTACAAGTGAAATCCTATGAAAAATTCCTAGCAGGCATTATCACCATATCTTGTTAGTGTGACTGGCATGATAGTACCTCATAAATCACTCGGAGGTTTGTCCCACCCTAGCTTCTTTTCTCATTGTAATTATTATAGTTGATACATTGCCTCCAAATCTGAGGTGCTATATATAGCTCTTGCTATTTGGTATACTTAGTATTTGGTAGAGTTTGGGGTAGAATTGCAGAGAAGAATGTTTATTCCTACCCAGGAATCCTGAGTTCCCTGACTTTATGAATTTTCCACTGAGGGAGGAAACAGGCTTTTCCCCTTGTGGGTTCTTATTACAGCCAGTACGGGTTTTAAGTGCTGGCCTTCGTGATTGCTGGGTTGCATTGCCCCATCCATCCATGTCTGTAGAGTAGTTCATAGAGGGTGGCTGCGGTAGACTTGAACAAATACCAAGTGAACTTAAAATCCCATGAGATGAGAGTTGTCTAGGCATTCAGACCCTCAAAGAGCTTAGTCTTGGAACACCGGGATTTGGGGCTTGGGGGTAGAAAACAACTTTAGCTGAAAAAATGCACAGCAGTCACGTTTCTTCTCAAGTAATCTTCTTACGAAGAAGATATCACAAACTAGAGTAATTCAACAAAACTTACATGGATATGGGAAATGTAGGGATTGATAGGGTATGTTTTGTTGTTGTTAATATCAAATAGAGGCACTTTACTTAGGGTTAATGATCAAACCTTTAATGGTTTTGAACACCAACATACTGGCTTAACACTGCTGAGATATTTTGGTTTTCATTATTTTGCACTGGATCCACCCTGTAAATATTCTTAAATATACATTTCAACCACTGTTTGTTTTTTCTACTCTCTTTGCTGCTCATTAAAATCTCTCATGGAGGTGCCAGAACCATATGTAAACAGCTTTTTAAAGAATTGAAGCTGGTATTTTTTTTTTTTCTAAACAAACAAAGCCATAGAACTTGGTCATGTATTCCATAGTAAAATGATTTGTTGAAACAAGGTAATACTAGAAAAACTCACAGGCACCATATAGGCTGCTTTAAATGGTCTGTTAAAGACTGTTTTTGTGATGGGGTGTAATGAAGAAAAGCTTTGCACATCTGTAAGTTCAGGGGGAGAACAATGTCAACATCGGGAAGTGGACAGAATTCATGTAAGGAGTCGTGCATTGATAATATGGGGAAGAACGTCTGGTGGCATGCTGTTAAAAGAATCTCCTCGAGGCGTCACATTGCAGGGATTCCCCACTGCTCTGCGACTTCCAAACCAGTTTGAGTCATACAAATAAATGTTTTCTAAACTTTTGTTGTATTATTGCAATAAATCTTTTAACAGTACTTTGCAAATATGTATGTCTTCTTCAAGCTCTGATTACTCATTTCTACTGATAATAAATTGAGGGTAGCAAAAATGAGATCTAACTGTGGAGTATTTTATACAAACTATAGGATTTTTTTTTTCTTTTAAAGAATTTTTTGCCACGTGATGAAAAATGCCTGTTAATACTTTTTGAAAAAGTATTAGTGGTATTACAGTAATGGCCCATCTTGAAAATTGGTTGCATACTTGCTCTGAAGATGCGTTTTTGTTTGGTAGCTATCATTTGATGCAGATCACCAGCAGTGACTTGTGGTGTCTTGCAACAGCCCTTAAAGGAGGGGGAGGGAGTGGGGGAAGGATGGGGCCTCTGGGTTGCCCATATGGGATCTGCCTAAGATTTCTTCAGAAAAAGAGAAAGGGAAATGTTAGAGGCGATCTGTCAAGCAGTGAGAACAGAAGAATTCTTCCCCTCGGTGTTTTGTTCTGTTTTAGGAACTATGTAGTCTCTCCCAGGTGGGTGATCTGTGCCTTTCAGGTTGGATTACTGTGGAGAGGGGCCATGTGCAAGGTGGATGGGGCTATCGAGAGTGATGACTGAAACAGCAAGAGCAGCTTAGACAAATGCTGAGGCACTGTTGCGTGGGCATCCTTCTGTTTTTAACCTGCAGGAAGAGGCCAGCAGCAGCAGCAGACAGGCAGGGAAATGAAGGAGTCCTGAATAGGGCATGTGCTTCCAGGTCAGTCCTTGCACCTCCCCAGATAACAGTTAAAAACATGCTCCCATCTAATGGGTACACACAGATTCCCAGTCCTGAGTTAGATCATGATTGATGCAGGAATTGGGTAGAAGCAGATGGAAAGAACTAAGGATAAACTTGTCCTTAGTGGTTGGGAGGTCATTTGAAAATTGCTTCAACAGCATGCACTAGGAAATTTGAAACCAACTTTTGGGCAAGTTATCTGAACCCCAGCTATGAAATACTCAAGGCCACCAGTAGCACCCTGTTCCAAGGATCTGGTGAGAAAGTGCCCCCAGAAAAAGGGTTCACTGTTTGCTTAGAGTTCCAGAGATGAAGTGTTTTTGTTTTTTTAACCAAAAAGGACCAGTGGGACCATCTTTTCTAGAAGAAAGGGGATGGTAAAACAGCAAAAGCCGCACCAGTGACTTTTTTATTGTGTTTTTGTAGGAAGGAATGAGGTAATAGTCTGGTGGGGAGAAAACCTGATGGAGAATTCAAATGGTCCCTTTAGAAAGGGAGAAATAGGCAGGAGGCATCTGACAGCGCTGCTGCTGCTCAGGCGCGTCAGTCGTGTCCGACTCTGTGCGGCCCCATAGACGGCAGCCCGCCAGGCTCCCCGCCCCTGGGATTCTCCAGGCAAGAACGCTGGAGTGGGGTGCCATTTCCTTCTCCAATGCATGAAAGTGAAAAGTGAAAGTGAGGTCGCTCAGTCGTGTCTGACTGTTCGCGACCCCATGGACTGTAGCCCACTAGGCTCCTCTGTCCATGGGATTTTCCAGGCAAGAGTACTGGAGTGGGGTGCCATTGCCTTCTCCTATTTGACAGCACTAGGTAAGCTGAAAAGGGGGTGGGAGTCAGTAGAGTGGAAGCAGCTCGGTCGTGAAGGCACGTTAATACCTCCAGGTCCATATCAGCTTGTTCACCATCTCCCTCTGGGACATGGCTTTTTAGCATTTACTTTATGACTTCAGGAGACACCTGGATTTTGAGGAAGGGGCTCTCCTGCCCTTCCCAGCAACTTATTTCCCTAAATTTAAAACATTATCAGGAAGACATTTATAGAGCATAAGCAAGTAGATGGCTCTTGATTTTAATAACAGAGGGGCAAGTGGTTTGGCAGGTAGTAGATGGGAGAGAAACATCTCCCAACCAAAGGGTGATTAATAATGATAGAAACGGCATATCTTCTTCATCAGTAATGTATTCAGTAACAGTTGCTGTCAGAGTAGGAAGGACGATGTCTAGCACCCTGGACTTGCTCCCTAATGGTGCACCGATTTTCTGGCTTAGGGATACTGGTACTGGCTTACGTTGGAAGTTCTGCTGCACTGATGGCCTTGGAGAAAAAGTCTGCTGAGGCCTGGAAAACTCTTGACCAAGACCTGTAATGCTGAGGCCTGGAAAACTTGACCAAGACCTGTAAAGTCTGCTGAGGCCTGGAAAACTCTTGACCAAAACTCTTGACCAAAAAACGTGCACTAATGTTTTAGAAACACTCACCTATAGCAGTGCCGTCCAGTGTAATATTTATTGTAGCCCACATATGTGATTCTAAACTTTCTGGTAGTCTCATTAAAAAGGTAAGAAGAAATAGGTAAAATGTATAATATAGTTTAATTCAGGTTACCCCCAAATACTATTTCATCTGATTAGCATGAAAAATATTAAACAGCTGTGGGTGGGAGGCTGTAGGAGGGTTCATTTATATTCTTGCCCTGGGCCACAAAAACTGGGGAGGGCTTACCCCTTTATTTACACTTAAACCCTCCTTGAAATTCACTCTTCTGGGGTGTGTCCACAGTCCTGTTGAGAAGGTATGCAATGAAGAGCCTCAGCAGAGCACACGTTGGAAGCCTGAAGGGAGACTACTGACCTGGGAAAAGATGGTGTGAGAGGTCCCAGCTTAGATGCCAGCGCAGCCAGAGCACTGTCTGCTTAGGAAAAGAACCAATCCAGGCTGGGGTGGAAGGAGAATTGTTCGTGGCAGGCCACACACCCTGCAGCAGAATCGTGCCTGGCTACCCATACAGGAGGCTTGGTGAGGAAGAGCCGAGGTTGTCAGTGGCTCTGTCCCAGAAGAGTCCTGTCCATCCCTGCCTTCCCACTGGGCTGCAAACATGCAGTTACACACAGACGGGCCGTTTCCCCTCCTAATGGATAGGGCACTAATGGATGCAACTTTGCTCTGCATTTTACTGACTGGCAAATAATCGATTTTGAATCTGGTTTTGAATCTTCTATCAATCAACCTCTTCATACTACTTAATAGACATCTAAAAATACCAGTTAGTAAAGCAGTTTTATTCTCTGATGGGGGTGGTAGGGAAGGTGGATGTAAAGGAGGGAAATAATTAAAATAGCACAAGTGATTCTGCCCGAGTTAATTAGGAGACGCGATTTGCTCATCACTCAGCAAGCATAAGTCCTCTTACAGGACTTGCACATTTCCCTCCACTGTGCCTGGTATGTATCCTTCTCTACTGGTGGGAGATGGACGTGCAGGACTTCATTTCAGCTATATGCCATTTTCTCCGTAAATGCTGACTTCTGAACCTAATCCCTGCTGGGTTTTGTCATTCCAAAGAGAAAAGCAAAACACTTAAGTAGAGGTTTCTAATTTTAAACTTTTATAGCCTCCAAAGAATCTTAATCCAAAAAGAATTTGAGACAACGGGTCCCAAAACTAGTTTGTTCTGAGGTCTGTTCTCTACTAAGTGAGGAGGAGATGAGGGGCCTTTGAGAGGGGAAGGTTTCACTTTGCACTCAGTCAGAGGAGTGCCATGTCTCACCAGGATGGTTGTAGCAGAGGGGATGGCAGCTCTCTGCTCCCACTCCCTCCCCAACTGCCAATTTTAGTCGCTTTGCTCCTTTAAAATTATGTATGTGTCAGTCACTCGGTCGTGTGCGACTTTTTGTGACCCCAGGGACTATAGCCTGCCAGGCTTTTCTGTCCATGGACTTCTCCAGGCGAGACTGGAGTGGGTTGCCATTCCCTTCTCCAGGGGATCTTCCCACCCCAGGGATCAAACCCAGGCCTGCTACATGCAGGCAGATTCTTTACCATCTGAGATACTGAATAATAACAGATCAAGCAAACCACCTAGAATAGGTGTTACTGCCTAAATGGGTTTTGCTTAAACCAGTTAGAGGTATGTACACCGGAAGTCCCCCAAGGGTTCATAACCACAGTGCTGTTTGCTCTTCCCATGAGGTTATGCAGACACCCAACTATGGCCACACACTTAGGAGCATGTCATAGAAGGGACTGCACATTACCCGTGAAGGTCCTTTTGTCAGTCATGGAGACTGAAGAAATAGCTTGTCTGAACCCAAAGCAACACCTGGGATAGAAACTGTCAGATTCCCTGAGTGCCAGTTGCTGTGCACGGCAGAGAACGCCTTTATGTAATCACAACATGGTACCTGACAGTAAGGGCTAGGTAATACCAGCTCTGGTTACTGGTGCAGTCTATGGTACAGCAAGGTTTTGGCACAGACGGGCTTTAGTCTTTTTGAGGTAGGCTGTGGGAGGTAGGAGAGGAAGAATAGCAAGTCTGCTGAGTAAAGAAGGAATAGAGGCTATTAAAGCAGTGGAGGGGGTGGGGAAGAAAAATGCCCAGGAAGACCCACATAATAAAAAATCTGAGGCCAGTTCATAAAGGTTGGCAGGGAGGCCCTGACAAGTCGAAGTTAGAAGGGTGGTTGGACAGAGTCCAGGAAGGGAACTCCGAGATCAAGCTTACCTATCAACTCACAGCCTTCTGCAGTCGGGAAGCCCAAAGGAACCTGCTGCCAGGGAAAACATGACAAAGCTCAGATCATGCCAAACACAGCTGACAGTCACCCAGCAAGACTGCCAGGGCTGCTACGGAAGCAACCCTCACCAAGAAAGTTCCCTGGGACCAGCCGCGGCCAGAGGAAAAGGTCCTCCCAGGTCCCTTCATCCCTCTTCATGTTTCTCATACTAGGAGTTGCAGTGGAGCCCAGTCAGAGCTGGCCAGCACCCCTCACATCAACGTGATGACTAAAGAGGTGTAAATGTTTTTATGGCCTGTGCGCACACTGGGTGTGAGACACTGAGGGAGGGCACGGCCAAGCTGCCCTCCACAAGCCCCGAGTGGAGTCCAGGCACACGAGAGGCAGTACAGAGGTGCTACCAGGCAAACCAGCTGGGCAGGACAGGGTGGGGGCTGCCAAGGAGACGCCTCCTGTGCAGAGTTGTCAGCGTGCTAGGGCAGGGCACGTGCTCAGTTGTGAATGAGCCTTCTACGTGGCCATATTAATGTGAGTCATTTTGACAAGGCCTAAAAAAAATGTTTAACCTTGGCCCTTTTCTTTCTGGATTTTCTTTCAAACGGTGAAGTGAGAGGGGGGAGAGAGCTGCTAGGCCAAGTCTTTCAGACCTTCTGAGCAAAAGCTGAAGGGCTAAGTTTTCTTCCTTTGGGTCCCCCCAGGGGCGGAGCTGGGGTGAGCCTAGGGTCCTCATGGCCGCAGTATTTCCTTTCCTATGAGTCTAGGATTCTACAGTCAGGCAGGGAGCACCGCAGTGCTGCAGAAGCGAGAAGTGAACTGGCTTCCCCAGCCTGGCACTAGGGGGCTCTGAAGCACAGCATCTTTCTCCTAAGGGGAAAAGCTACACTCGTCTCGTCCAGAAACGAAGACCAGGGAGGAGGCGCCCTCTAAGGCCACCTCCCGAAGTTCTCTTATCATTCACACAGACACCCCTGGGAACTGGGTCTTGCATCGGGTTCAAAAGGGGTCATCAGTGATTTCTGAGGACCCGAAGGATTGCATGCCAAGATGGGGTTGGGCCTTCTCGTCTTCTGCTCTTTGTCAGTCCAGGCCCTCACACTCGCAGCTTTGTGTCCCACGTGAAAACCAGATCCCGGATGGCTGACCTGGGAGAAGCACCCTGGGCTCATGCAGAACCACGCGCCAGTAACAGTGAAAGCTGACAGACACTAGGCGCCTTCCGCACACCAAGCTGAATGAAGGCCTGCGAGTGCACCCTTTACTCCTGAATCAGGAGTAAAACAAACCCATCCCATCAGGGAGGTCCACCGAGACGCCGCTTTAGCGCACACCACAGGGGAGGACAAGCGCTGGGACTTCGGCCTTGGGGATGGGAAGCCCTCGCCCTTACGTCGGCCGGGGTGGGTCAAGAGGACACCGCCAGCCCGAGGGGGAAGTCCGCCTCCACGGCCTCGTCGGTCCTGTCACAGAAGGGCTCCAGCCCCGCGTGCCGGAGGTATCACGATGTTCCTGCTTGCTCAGCGTCCAGAGACACTCCTGGTTTTAGTTTCCCCTTTTCAGGGAGGAGCAGCTACTGCCCAAGGGTAAGGGCAGAAAGCTGCCGCTCTGCGGCCACACCACCTCCACACAGGCGAACCTGGCTCCCTCGACTCCAGCTTTGCCCCACTCTGCTTGGCAGTCCTGGCCGAAGCTTTACTCCACCTTCACATGCTTCTCCTGTGGGACCGGCGCAGTCTTCATTCATCATGGCCATCGGCCCCGCCCCTGGACCACTCACCAGTGCTTCCTGACAGCCGGGAGCTGATGCAGCTGCAAGGCTTTGTTGGTGACTAGCAGAGACATTACTTTGCCGACTAAGGTCCGTCTAGTCAAGGCTATGGTTTTTCCTGTGGTCATGTATGGATGTGAGAGTTGAACTGTGAAGAAGGCTGAGCGCCGAAGAATTGATGCTTTTGAACTGTGGTGTTGGAGAAGGCTCTTGAGAGTCCCTTGGACTGCAAGGAGATCCAACCAGTCCATTCTGAAGGAGATCAGCCCTGGGTGTTCTTTGGAAGGAATGATGCTAAAGCTGAAACTCCAGTACTTTGGCCACCTCATGCGAAGAGTTGACTCATTGGAAAAAGACTGATGCTGGGAGGGATTGGGGGCAGGAGGAGAAGGGGACGACCGAGGATGAGATGGCTGGATGGCATCACCGACTCGATGGACGTGAGTTTGAGTGAACTCCGGGAGTTGGTGATGGACAGGGAGGCCTGGCGTGCTGCGTGCGATTCACGGGGTCACAAAGGGTCGGACACGACTGAGTGAACTGAACTCAATTCAAGCCAACCTAGCTTGCAGGTCCTCCACAGCAGCTTTCTGAGGCCAGATACTTTCCAGCCCCACCAAGCATTACATGAACATAGGTCTGAATATATCCTCACTGACTTCTAAACAATTAACTCATCATGCATAGATAATAATACCTCATCCAATAGGAAATAAAGACAGTCCTGGGCAGACGAATGCAAAATAACTGTTAAAGGTTTGTAAAAATGTCAGCTCGTACTGTTAAGTGAAGATGGCCTCTTTCCAGTGGTATTCTCTCTCCCCCTCCCAACAACTCAATTAAAAAAAAAATTCTTGGGACTCAGTTTACAATTATCTCTAATGTTACCTCAAAAAAGAAAACAAATCTGCAAAACTCAGGTTCCACTTAAGATGCATGTTTTTATTGAAAAAAAATTTGTAACCAGACAGAAAGAATAGACAAAAATGTTATAATCTGACTATATAATATTCTCTCATTCTTGGTGAATCACTAAAATATAACAAAAGATTGCTCTCTATGCTAATTTTTAAGGTTGTCCAGTTAAACCATTATTTGGTATCCTTTCAACAGGTTAACCTCTTAACTATTTAGAGTTTCTTCTCAGAAACATTCATATATTATACAGAAAACATTCATAGTTTATTTGGGAAACATTCATATTTTATACAGGATGTACAAATTTGAGATGAGACCCCCCCAACCCCCCCAAAAACAAAGCAACCCACACGATTGTAGCTGCAACACTATCCTAGCTGCATTGTGGTGATTATGTTCAGTCTGCATCCACTATTTACAACTGGATTTTAATGTTGTTATTTACAGAGGGGCCAAAAGCACTCATCTAAAGTAAAGGCGCTCGGGTTTAATGTGCACTTTCATAGCCCTAGGAAAACACAACCATTATATACACTGTAAACACCACAGGGCATGAAATCCATCTCCAATCACAAACATCAACCTCACAGATCAAGCATACAAGGTCTAAGTAAGGTGCCTGACTTCTCCTTTGTAAGCAGACTTTTCATCCAAGAGTACTGCTATTCTTTTCATAGGACACTATTCACTTATTTCAAATACAGGGCCAGTGCTCTAAACATTCCCGGAACCCCTTTTTGGGGATTGCCTGCACAGTCTGTGATGAACTCTGCTGAACGTTCTTGATGGTGGCAAGTCTTTGTCCTCAAGGATTTGATTTGTGAAAACAGGCATAGTTATTCACAGCCAGGTGAATCAAACCGTGGGATACAACCCTGAATCAAACGTGAGGCACCACTATAAAATGATGAGACCAATTTTCTTATACAGATCTTAAATTCAGAGATTTAAGACGCCTGAGCAATGGTGGTCCTGATGGAGTAGCAGAGATTCTCCTGGAGTGATGACTCAGAGGCAACACTCACTGAAATGGTGTATCCAGGTGGTGGTTTGCAGTTTTTGAAATCGGTCTGTTGCCTCGCACATACATTTTAATACTCCTCTTCAGTGTCAGTCCCTTTTGCTTTCTTATGGATTGCCCGATTAAAGCTGTGGCAAGCAGGGACCCAGTGATTGTCATGGAGCCCCAGCTTACAGCCAGGGAAGCCCTTCTGAGACCGGTGGCAACACATCCAGTACCCCGGCCCGTAGGGCAGGGCCTGGCAGTAGGGCTTGGGGTGCCACCGGCACAGGGACACATCCCCTTTCACATATTTTTTCTTGCACTGCTTGCACGGATCCTCTCTGTAGCGTGGATCCCGAACCCAGCGAGAATCTGCTGGCCTGATATTGTAATATTCAATGATAAACTTGAAATAGCAGCAGGTACATTTAAGAGCCACTAAACTCTTAGTAGGAAGTAACCTGAAGATTTTCACCATGATGTGGTGGGGCAGAAAAGCCATATACTGCTGAGGCTCTAAAAGCTGTTGGATTTTAAACCTGGTCTCCAGAAAGTCATGTGACACCTGCTTCTTCCAGCTGGACGCCTCAAGCATTGGTAATGTACTTTCCACAGGAGAGGCCAGTGGGACAAATGAATCAACCGAGACGCTTTTTTCCTCAGAAACACCGTCACCTTCAGCAGCCTCCTCAAGCTGACTGGCCTCGGAAGACTCTTCTGTTGTGCTTTCATCTGACTGTGAATGGCCTGCCTGGTGCTGACCAGATGGCAAAAAAAACAACATCCCTGGAAGTGGGTCTTCACAGGACTCCGAACTGGAAGGCTGGTCTTTCTCTACCTTGGACACAGTGATACTGATGCACAAAGATTCTTTTTTGCGCTGATCAGGATTTTGGTTAGCAAGTGGCACAAGCTCTTCACTAATGCCAGCAACAGCATCTGTGGGCAATTCAATGGCTTGGGGACAGGTGAGAGGAGGAAAAGGTGGCCCGACAAGTTCCTCTGTCATTTCCACATCGTGCCTGTTGCTGCTTTTCATGGCAGTCTGCTGATCTGGCTCGAACTCTGCACTGTCTGTGTGCAAACTCATGCCTGCCGGCACCGAGGGGCAGCCCCGAGGCGCGCCGTCCCAGGCCTGGTCCCCCTGAGGAGAACAGCGGTCAGCCCTTAAGGGGCTGCAGCCCACAGATACAGAGCCCACAGTTTTCACCTGAGTGTCCGGAACCTCCAAGGCGCCTTTGTCTGCGTTGCTTTCCTCAGCCTGGGTGCCATTCACGAGCAGCACGCGGCCCACGCTGCGGCGAAAGCTGTTATTCCGCGAGAGGCTCCCGGGCTCCCGCTGACTCTGCCGCTTCAGGCACTCGGACTCCAGCCTGGCCACCATGTCGAGGACACGGACGGGCTCGCTCTGTGGTTCACCAACCTCAGGATTTCTCCTTTCTGCAGGTTCTTCACATGCTCCTGGGGCGGACAAAGGCTCGGGATTTGGGGGTGCCCCTCTGGACTGCCCGGAAAACCGCACCACAGCAGGTGAGTTAGTGCAGTTCTTTGCACAGCTGGCTAGCAGAGTGCTGGCTCTCTGCTCGAGGAAGGCAACCATCTGTATGACCGACAGAGGCCTCCCGGCATACATGCCATCCCCGCCGTCACTCACGTAATGCACAGAACAATGCTCGATGCCACATGCAAAAGGCTCAGGCTGGTAGCATCTACTGTTGACCTCCTTCATCCTTTCTAACTGTATCTTGGCTTTTTTAAGATCCCCTGATTTTTTCCTTCTTTTAGTAGCTCTCCCATCAATATCCCAGGAGCTTTTTATTTTCATAGATCCTATTCTATTACTGCACTGGTGGGCTGCAAAGAATGCTATCTTTTCCTTGGTATTTCCCGGTTTCACAACAGCCCAGATATCGAGCGGCCCTTCCCCTTCTTCACCCTGGTGGATTGTTGCAGATGGTGCATTCTTCTTGGTTTTAACATTCAAGCTGCTCTCTTCAGGACTCTTCCCACTCATACTGCACAGAACATTTGGAGAAAGGATTCCAAAAGGCTTTCGAGATGATGCTTTACCAAGAGAGGCTGAAGGAAAGACACTTGATTTCATACACTTGATTTCAGCTTTGCATTCTTTATCGCTGATAGCCCGTTGGTGGCTCATAGGAATTCTCAGAGTTCCCGTGCCGATTTCCAGAGGTTGCCCTTTCTTCTGGAGTTTCCAGTATGGCTTAAGGTGCATAACAGAGGTTCTACAAGAAGGAAATACACATTTGATTAAGAGTCTAATTTTATTTTTAGAAAAGTTTTTTTTAAAAAAACATATTCACATGGTTCTAGCAAGTAAAAGAAACATTATCTTTCAGGTCACTAAATCTCTGTCAATTTTCATTTCCACTAGTTTTTCATATACAAATCAAGAATAACAAAAGCAAAAACAACTACTTTCCATGGTTTACATGCTGGAAAATAAATTTCAGACTGAGTGACTAAAGGAATTTCAGACCGGCATTAATTCACATTCTATACATAAAATTAGTACTTTAAATGTAAAGAAATTTGAACTTACTAAAGACACTTAATTATCAGTATAAGACACACTATAGAAGAAACAATAGGATAAAAGAAATCCATCCAAAATCCCTGGTATATTAATGCTTTTCTAAGTCACCATAACTAGCATTTTATTGATTGCAAAACAGTCTATCAGAATTGTTATATTGCTTTCTAAGCTATTCTTACTGTTGAATATTTTAGACATCTATAACTAACAATCTATCTGTATAAGCTCTTAACTGTCAAATTTTCTACAGATAGAATACAAAGTCCACAATCTTCATTAATTGACTGGTACAGGAAGAAAGTTCCTGCTTTGTCCCCTGGGCAGGGGTGGAGATGGGAACCATTTTATAAATTACAAAGATAATTACATTCAGAGATACATGTTCTAGTCCTTGTCATATCACTAATTAGCTGGACGGGGTAATTTTACCTTGGGTAAGTCACTTCCTCTTCGGGTCTGAGTTGAAATGTTAACTGAGGGGCTGCGATACTTGTCTAGTCAAAGCTATGGTTTTTCCAGTAGTCATGTATGGATGTGAGAACTGGACTCTAAAGAAAGCTGAGCGCCAAAGAATTGATGCTTTTGAACTGTGGTGTTGGAGAAGACTCTTGAGAGTCCCTTGGACTGCAAGGAGATCCAACTACTCCATCCTCAAGGAAATCAGTCCTGAATATTCACTGGAAGGACTGATGCTGAAGCTGGAACTCCAATACTTTGAACACCTGATGCGAAGGACCGACTCATTTGAAAAGACCCTGATGCTGAGAAAGATTGAAGGCAGGAGGAGAAGGGGACAACAGAGGATGAGATGGTTGGATGGCATCACTGACTCAATGAACATGAGTTTGCGTAAGCTCCAGGAGTTGGTGATGGACAGGGAAGCCTGGCGTGCTGTAGTCCATGGGGTCGCAAAGAGTTGGACACGACTGAGCTGAACTGAGATACTAGATTATTTAATGATTTTTGTTAGTTTGTATGTCAAGATATCCCACTGCTACACAGAACACCTTGGATTGAGAAAAACAAGTCTTGTCGGGATGCCTGGTCTCCCATAAAATAAACCTACAGCCCAAAATGAACACCTGCAGTCACAGATTGGAGGGAATGAGGCAAGGGCTTTCACAGGTCTAAGCATGTGGGCTCTCAACCCACTCTTGTTCCTTGGGATATACAGTCTAAGACATACACATGGGGCAGTCGGTCACATCCCTTTCTCATTCACTCCGTAACAGTTACCCAGGGCCTGCGCTGTGGCAGCCTTCATAGTGATTGCTTTCAGATAGCAGTTTTATCCATCAAGAATGAAAGTGATTATCCAGAACAGATTTACCTTTCATTTCAAATTTAATTCCTAGAGTCCAGTGTCAGCTAAAAGAAGAAATATGGATATGAATATCTTCCAGCTAGGTAAACAGAAACCTTACTTTTAAGGCACACAAAGTAAAGATACCCCTGAAATAGATGAGACTGATTTGTTTCTAATCTTTGGCAATTACAGCCTGCATCTGTTGAGATTACCTCCTTGTCTGCAGCGAAGCATTTTTAACAGCTTTATATTTTATAGAATACAGAATCATTATATTGTATAAGTCATTTTTACAAGGAGTTACCCAGAATTCCTCAAGAAGAAGATATATATATATATATATATATATATATATATATATGAGTAAAATAAATGAATATAAGAGGCCCTCTGTGTCAACAGTTTTCTGGTTTTTCATATCTCTTCAATACCTTCCATGTAAAATATAAGAAACTGAGGTGTTGAAAAACCCAGTTAATTCGCACATGATGATCTCATTGCAGAATGCCTGTGAATACATCTGAACTCCAGCAATGTGTGCACCATTCTGCACTGCACGCTATGTTCTCTTCGCCTTCCTCCCCCACACAGTATTTTAGGTGCTATTATTGATAGACAGCGACATTTGGAAGAAACTAATGTGATTACAGAAGGCTTTTGTGTATATTAACCTGCAAAGTCAGCTCAACTAACACATTACTAATAGACAAGGTTTTAGTAGAATTAAAGTAGATGATCCCACCGAACAGGAGAGAGGAAAGGTCCAACAGTGAAGGAAAAAAGCCAGTAAGGTCATTTGATGCAACCAGGGTGACTGCTGGAGAGTAAATGGTGATTCTGTGGGACCCCCGAAGGAAGTAGAACCTTTAGGCACAGGCTGGAGTCCTCCACTGGTTGAAAGATGGCTGAGGTATTAACCGCTTGCCCTTCCTTTGCTGGGCTTGAAGGCCCTGAGACAGTAAAATGCTGGCAAGACTCAGAGAAACATGCAAAAATTGAGAGGTTGGGTTAAAATCAGTTTTGAAGCATGAGGATGATAGAGAGCATCTACTGCAAAAATCCGTAAAATAAAAATTTTACATCTCTGAGAGATTACATCAGATAGTGGCACTTTGCCCACCCGCCACCCCATCTCTCTCTCTTAAGTACAGACAGGCACTGCAGAAAGCTCCAGTCAGATTTCCATGGTTGCCAATCTCTTCACACAACTGTATTTGAAAAGTTCACCACAATAAACTCCTGATTCCTTGCAATTAAATAAAATGTGGGCTATAGCACCTACCCACACATGAGTGTTTGTTAGATGCTCAGAAATGTCCTTGAAAAAAATTAAGAGCCCTGTGCCCGTTGAATCAGAATTTCTGGGACTGGGCCAAGAGTCTGTTTTTAACCTTAGATTTAATTTGAAAGAGAACTTGAAGGTCAGTCATGTGTTAGATCTAAGAGTGTCAATGGGGCTCTGGTTTGGGATAGGGGGCTGGGCTACTGACAGGCGTGGGGTGGAACTGACCAACACCATTCAGTCCACACTGAAGCTTCTGCTCTTCAGGACAGGCCCATCTTGTTACTTTTTATTCTCTTTAAGACACACACACACACAAGCCAATGGCCATTTTATTGCCAAACTTGTGTCCAACTCCAACTCCTCGGTTTCTTTGCACTGTTTTTCCAGCTCTCTTCTTTTCTTCTCCAGTCTTGAAACACTGATGTATTCCTCAGAGTTCTTTCTCTAGACCATTATTACTCTACGTGGCCTCACAATTTTAATGGCCACAGACTCATGGCGCTCCAGCGGTGTGCTCTCCCAAGCTTCATATGCTATGCCACGCCTGACAGACACACTCACCTAGATGTTAGAAAGAATCTCAAAAATCAAAATGACTGCTTAATGACAGCACCGGGTACCTAGTCAACCATGCCAGAAAAGTTGGAATCACTTCGATTCCTCCTCCCATCCGATCACCAAGTCACTAAAAATGGCTTCCTCTTCTTGTTCATCCCTTACACAACTGCCCTAGGTTTAGCTGCCATGTTTTCTCTCTACAAAGCCTAACCCCTTGCATCAATGAGATGCAAGGTCATGGAGCCCACTCCTGCCTTGCCCTTTCATAATTCAAACTTTGGAAGCTTGTTCACAGACCATTAACACAGGACCACACAGATTAAAGCCAAAATTATCACCTAAGATACAAATTTTCAGGTAGGCAGAGCCATAAAACTAACGAAACAGCTTCAAACTTTTTTCATACTAACTGCCACCGTTTCTTTCTATCCATTTATTCTCAAAAATTTATTAATAAACACTCTGGGCTGGACTTGAGTGGTGCAATTATGAGTAAGACACAGTTACTGCCCTTGGTTGGTTTAGTCACTGAGTCATGTCCAGCTCTTGCAACCCCGTGGACTGGGGCCTGCTGGGCTCCTCTGCCCATGGGATTCTCCAGGCAAGAATACCAGAGTGGGTTGCCATTTCCTTCTCCAGGGGATCTTCCTGACCCAGGGATCGAACCTGGGTTTAAGGAGACAGTAAAATCAATAGGCAATTACAATACGGAGTGTGATATGTATTATAAGGGACAGTCCAGGTGCTGTGACAGTCCAGGAGGGAAGAAAGTGGAGGGAGAGGACAGAGAAGGAAGGAGTGTGTGGAAGGAGGAGAGGGACCATCAGCACCAAGTTAGTCTCGAGGGCAGAGAAACAGGCCAGAAAAGCCGTGAAGGAAGATAAAGTCCTATGAGTTCAAAAGTTAGACAGTGTTTTTGGGGAAACTGAGGCAGGTGAGAAATAATCAGCATCCCAGCGAAGATGGAGAGACAGAAGTAAATGGATTAGAAATGAAAAATAGGCACGATTTTATTTAGTGATTGATTATAAATGGAGGCTGAGGGAGGGAGTCAAGGATGGCTCCTCATGGCTACAGCAACCTGGTAAAGAGTGGCACCTTTTAGTGAGACAGCGACCAAAGCAGGTGAGCTGTTAGTATGGAGCAGGGGAAAAGGTAAGCTCAGTTTTAAGAAATGCTGCATCCAGGTCTGGCCAAGAGAAACAAGAGGAAAGGAACAAGACAGTTGCGACAGAAATTCAACGAGGATAAAGTTTTCTGGACAGAGGTTATGATGTCTTTTTCCAGAATTTTCACAAGTATATACTGCATAGCTTACGATTATCATCAGAAAAAATGCACATAAAAGTAAAGAGCAATCACACACCCTACCCAAGGCCATATAAAGAATTCTTTCCAGGGGACTTCCCTGGCTGTCCAGTGGCTAGAACCCTGTGTTCTCACTTCTGGGGGCTGGGGTTCAATCCCTGGTCAGGGGACTAAGATCCAACAAGCCAAGCTGTGCAGCAGGGAAAAAAAAATGAGTCCAGTTAGTGATGGAGATCCCCAGGTGCTCTGCTGTGAAGAACTGCAACAGATGAACAGAGCAGAGTCAGAAATTCATGGAGTGAATGGCAGGTGAAAAAGTGAATGTTTGCAACTCTCTCATGAAGTCTGGCTGTAAATGATCTTTGTACACAACTGTTACCTTAAGTCCTTTCCAGGAATAAAGTGAGATATAACAATGAATCAATTAAAACTTGAACAACTTTCCTCCTCCAGTAAAGGTCAAAATTTTGCTTTCAAGTAATTCCAGTATTCTTTATCAATTCAATTTCTGATTTCAGCTCAAAAAAACTGGAAAAAACTCCAACCCAAACATACTGTACAATCTGAAGATGAAGCCGTGGAAGAGAATTCAACTTTGCTTGGAGGAGAGCAGGCGGAGGAATGCCTAGACAAACGTTAGAGTCGAAAGAACCACACGAACCCTAGTCTACAGAGGAGCAAACTTGGTCAATGAAGAAATCAAATGCAACATGGGAGTACAGTGAGGAGAAGAACGAGATTTCTCAGTGCTAGCAGGCTTAGTGCTAAAAGGAACCTGACATCAAAAGCCTGTTTTCTAACTTGTCGCTGTTAGTCTGTGGCCTTGCCTACCTAAACAGGTTGGAAGATAAGGCGTTTCCTGTTTCTTTCTACTTTATTAAAGTTTCCGGAATGCTAATTCCAAAGAGGAGTCATTTATCAGTATAATAGGAGCTATTCTTTATTTACAAAAGACTAGAGGAATAAAAAAGTATGTTTTCCTTTAGTGGATGAAAAAAAGTAGAGAGTAAATAAATCACTGTTCTTTAAAAATGTAACTGCTTCCAGAGAACATCTTATTACGATGGCCTTCTTCACTGGACCATTACAGAAAGGATTAGCAGCTTCAGCGAAGTACTAAAATGACTTCTGAAGCCCTACAGGTAGATAGTAGTAGAATTAAGATCAGAATTAGATAAGTCTCTTGGATCTATATATATTTTTTTGCTACAAAAATACAAAATTAAAATCCTAGGTTCAATTATGACACAAAATTAAATAATCTGACAGCATCTATTCAAAGAGCTTCCACCTTTCAAATTGGGATCAGTTTTTCTTAAGTGCCACATAAAACTTCTACTCAGAACTGTGATGATTTAAGCAGATGTGTCATAAGAAGCCACACTAACCTACAAGTATGTACAACTGCTTCTATGGCTATTAAAGCGGAAAAATATGCCAAGATCAGGAGTGTGTGAAGACAGGCAGAGACATAAAAAGAGACTCCCACTAACCTCTAAGCATTGACAGAATGCATCCAACTCTCAGTGTATCTTAACAACAAAACAGAACAAACTCTAAGCCAGAAAAGACCATATTTCTCAAACTGAGCTGCAAATATTTGGGACTGGCTTTTCAGGAGGGTGTTCACTCCTTTTTTAAAAGTAATACTGTCTAGAGTCATTTCAAGGGAAATTTGAACTTGTTTTGGAAGGACTGGATGGTTACTAGTGTATAATTTAATGGAAAAATCTTTTATTGTCTTTTACTATTACACTTATTTTTCCTATTTCCAATATTTCTTACAGAAAACAAAGGAAGACTTCTATTTTTTTACATAGAAAACTGTTACTTCTTTGAATGTGCTGGTGCTTTTTTAAAACTTTGAAACCAATCATTCTTCCATACATATTTTATGTGAATTTATAGCAACAGCAATTTTTTACATCATTTGCATATGCAGTATATTCAGAGTTTAACATGTGTCCTATTTGATTAAAATGTAACTTGGATAGAAGGATGTCATCTTCTTTAGGGAATAAATGTTAGAGAGTCTAAGGCCAGTCATGAACACAGTTTAAAAACCCATTAGTTGCCAAATAACATTTCACAGGAAAATAAATCAGAACAGCAACTAATTCTCAAGTGTAAATGCAGCACCCACATTGTGCTTGTCTGCCAGGGTACTCATACCACTCCATCTTGAGCCTCAATCTTGAGCCAAGCAACCTAACAGCCCACTGGGCACAAGCTGGCCCATTAACACTGTTATAAACAACTAAATTTTATTTTTAATTTTTATTAAAGTACAGCTGATCTACAATGTTGCTTTAGTTCTACTGTACAGCAAAGTATACCAGTTATACATATACTCTTTTTTAGGTTCTTTTCCCATATTGGTCATTACAGAGTATTAAGAAGAGGTTCCTGTGTTATATAGTAGGTCCTTATTAGTTATCTACTTCTATATACTAAACCACTAAATTTAAAAATGGTTTATCCCTCAGGAAGGAGGGAAAAGGTAAAGATTCAGGATAACAAATACCAGAGCATCAAGCAAAATAGTTTGCTTCCAATATCAATGAAGACAAATGTAAGATTCTTGTCAGCAATCCTGGGTGGAGGGGAAAGCAGGGAGGGGATTACTTGACCTACAGTGTTCATCAAAGAAAGAAGCCTAAATCTCAGTCCTGCCCAGTTGTTTAGTAATTCTTCTACCACATCCCTGTATAATTGGTTGAATCAAGACTGCAGGAGCAGTCTTCACTGGGTGGTCAAGGTTTAAGAATTACCACGTGTAAAGAAATGAAGTTTATGATCAAAAGGAAACAGAGGAAGTTGCTTTGGGGCTGTTATTGGAGCTTATCATAGCCGGTTTAAATACTGAAGTAAAAAATGAGTATTTTTCCAAGGGGAAATATGAGAAATCTACACTACAGAAAGCCAATCGTTAGGCACTGAGGAGACCAAATTGTTATGTTACAGCGAAAATCACATACTGGGTTTTATGTAGTTGTATAACACATCTCATATAAAACTTTTCTTTGAGTACACAAAGTAATCATGTTTACATTTACCTACCTTCCAAAGGCCTGAAGTAGCTAATTATCAACCAAACAGTATCAGAACAACTTTTAATCCTACTAGCCAACACTAAAGGTGGGCAGAGGGGAGAAGAGAAAAAAATATATTATTATAGAAAATCTACACTAAGAAACTCCAGTACTCTTGCCTGGAAAATCCTATGGACGGAAGAGCCTGGTAGGCCGCAGTCCATGGGGTCGCAAAGAGTCAGACACGACTGAGCCACTTCACTTTCACTTTTCACTTTCATGCATTGGAGAAGGAAATGGCAATCCACTCCAGTGTTCTTGCCTGAAGAATCCCTGGTGGGCTGCCGTCTATGGGGTCACACAGAGTCGGACACGACTGAAGTGACTTAGCAGCAGCAGCAGCAAACTAAGAAAACAATTCAGCACAAAATCTTACCCCAGTGGCTCAACAGTAAAGAATCCGCCTGCAATGCAGAAGCCACTGTTTTGGTCCCTGGGTTGAGAAGATCTCCCGGAGAAGGGCATGGGAGCCCACCCCAGTATTCTTGCCTGGAGAATCCCATGGACAGAGAAGCCTGATGGACTACAGTCCACAGGGTCTCAAAGAGTTGGATGTGACTGAAGCGACTAAGCACACACAAACCAAGAAAACCTACTGCAATTCAGCAGAAAACCCTAAAAAGAGAAAATAGCGATAGGCAGAAATCACTAGCAGGTCTTGTTTAATGAAAGCTGCTCCATTATCTTCTATATACCAAAGTCAGCCAGCAAAAACAACATTGAGCTGTTGAAATTTTTAAACCTGGCTACTCTCTATGCAAAGGTACTTTCTTTGACCTTCCTCAAGAAGCAGCTTTGGACCTGTTCACACAACTGGGCAAAGGACAAGTTTATATAGAATTTGACCTAGGGAACTCTGTGGATATAATTTCACTAAGATGTAAGCCCCCAAGGACAGAAACCCTTGTCTACCTGGTATACCACAATTGCCCTAGAATTTTACTGAAAAAATGTTCGTTGGATTTGAATGAATGATGTATTCTACATTATACAGCCTGAATCTGGAAACCAGAGAGAGAATGTAACATCCGTCCCTACTGCACAAGCACTTCAACTGGATGGCTATAGCCTGTTGGATTCAACAAGGTATTAGTGGCAAGAAGAATGTGTGGCAAGTGTCTCAGAAAACAAAACTGCTATTTGTTAAAATGATTTATTATACTATTATTTTCTAAAGAGTTACCTAAAAATTAACTTACTAAAGATCCATCTGGAATACTATTGAAAAAAATTAGGGTTTTTTTTTTTTTTCCACTGCAGATATATATGAAGAATAAATTCAATCACACTTATCAGCTATGATTAGAAAGGGAATTCAAATTCAGCTTACCTGAGGAGCACTGAGCTTGACAAGATGTGAAGAGAGTAAAGAAAGTAAGAATGTATTAGAGGAAATGTATTAGTTATTTAATGTATTAGTTATCTGGTCACTTTTAGACTCACTGAAGAAAATGTCTCCTATTAACCTCACCACAGATACTTTCATGAACTTCTTTGTGAGCTGCTCAGACCACTAGGCCTTAGATCAATCATTCTCCAGTTCACCAGTTTCAGCTTCTTGCTTTAAATGAAATACGAAAGACGTGACTGGGTTTTTCTAAACAAATTAATTCTTTCCATAAACAAACAAAAATACTCATATAATACAAGGAATATCTGGAAGGTCATCAAAGATATCAAGTGGGCCCCACAACCCAGTGAATAATACTCAAATGTAAAAATGCAGGTCAAGAAATAGGACTTACTGTAAACTAGAAAATTCAACAAAATCAGATCATCTTCCAAGCCTCCTTTCTACAATCTTACCCAAAAAAAAGAAGCACAATTTTGAAACCAAAGTCTTCAGTAAGTAATCCCACAGTTAACTACACTAAGCAGACATATTCTTGACCCAGAAATGATTTTTAATCAATTTTATTTTTTGCCTAGAAATCATTTTTTAATTAATTATATAAGCTCATTAAAAGAAATGACTTACATAAGCAAATAAGACTTTAAAACAGCAATTAATAATATACAAGTAGGCAAGTACACATTAATTACAAGGCATGCTGCTGCTGCTGCTAAGTCGCTTCAATCGTGTCCGACTCTGTGCAACCCCATAGACGGCAGCCCCCCAGGCTCCCGCGTTCCTGGGATTCTCCAGGCAAGAACACTGGAGTGGGTTGCCATTTCCTTCTCCAATGCATGAAAGTGAAAAGTGAAAGGGAAGTGGCTCAGTCGTGTCCAGCTCTTTGCGACCCCATGGACTGCAGCCTACCAGGCTCCTCTGTCCATGGGATTTTCCAGGGAAAGAGTACTGGAGTGGGGTGCCATCGCCTTCTCCGATTACAAGGCATATATATCCCTAATAATTATTTATTGCTAGGAAATAACCTCCAGTAAGCAATCTAAGACTATTTCATAAGTGGATGAACTAAGTGGGTCTGAAGTCATCCTGAAGTAATCAGCTACCCTACACAGCATATAGAACATCTCAACCCCAAATCATGTACTATATTTTAATCACTGCTGCAAAGTCAGAGAAAGAGAATATTAATTCAAAATAAAATACTTAATTCATTAAATGCATTAAGTAAAATTTTATTTCCTGACAGGTTTTGATTCAAAATAGAAGGAATGATAGATATCACCATTTTCCAAATTTTACTGAATTAATGGATCTAGGCAACGATTATCAGTAGCTGCTAACATCACGAAACTGAAACACAACCAGACATTACATACTCCTGATGGGGGAAAAAAGATACTTAAAAAAAAAATTCAGTTCTATTCTGGCCAATTCTTTAGCGCTAGTCTCAGAGGAAATACAGGAGACAGAAAAAATTAATATATATGTATGCATGTATGTTTGTAATTTTAAGTCCTCATCCCTTAGATATCCTGAAATCTTTTAAGCTTAAATGATACGTTTTCAAAACAACATGGGAGAAGGAATTCCCTGGTGGTCTGGTGGTTAAGACTTTGACTTCCAATGCAGGGGGTGCGGAGCCAAAAAAAAAAAAACACAAACACAGAAGCAATATTATAACAAATTCAATAAAGACTTTAAAAAAAAACCCCACACAAACAATATTATAACAAATTCAATAAAGACTTTTAAAATGGTCCACATCAAAAAAAAAAGGTGGAGAAGTGGTTCAGAGTATACAGATCAAGCAAGATTGGCAATTAGATGACAAATTATTGAAGCTGAGCAATAGCAAAATGGGGTTTATCATTCTATTATTTCTGTATTTGTTCAGTTCAGTCACTCAGTCATATCCACTCTTTGACCCCGTGGACTGCAGCACGCCAGGCTTCCCTGTCCATCACTAACTCCCGGAGCTTACTCAAACTCATGTCCATTGAGTCAGTGATGCCATCCAACCATCTCTGTATTTGTTAACCTAACTAAATTTTCTCAGAATTACTGGTTTTCTAAAAGGAGAAATAAATAAATGGAAGCATCTGAAAATGATGGATGGATGAGTCCAGAAATGTCCATTATGCACACACAGTTGGAACTGCACACCCTCTGATTTAGAGGGAGAAAACTGGAATTCACAGGTTCCCTGGTTAGGGAGCTCTGCGGGGATTATTGTTAAATCCGTCCAGATAAGCCCCAGGCTGTTTGATGCAGTTCTCCTTCCTGGTTCAGACCCAGGGCACCAACCAACAGAAGTTCTTCACGCCCTTTACTGAAAACTGAACAGGAAATAAACCAGAAGGCACAAAAAAGATAAGAAAAGGGAGACAAACACACAGGCAGTCAAAAAAGAACTGAAAGACAACAGTGGTCAAGACCAAGCAACTCATTTCTCAAATGAATATGGCTTTCAGTCCCTCATTCTGTAACCTAAATGTGCAGTTTAATACCTGAATCTGCCTTGCAAAAAATGCTCTTAACTTTCACAACTTTAAAGAAAAATATAAACATTTAAATAAATACATATGAAGTTTTGCTATTTAAAGATATCTTATTGCAAATTCTTTTCTAACAACAGTCGCCCCCCACATTCACTCTTTGGGAAGGGAAAAATTATTAATATTAAAATATTAATATTATTAATAATGTAACCATTGATATTTACTGAGTACTTAAGCTGTACACTATGGAGTTTGATTATGTATGTATATGTATTAATTTCATCTTCAGGACAATTTTATGAGATACAAAAAATTACTATTATTATTTATTATTCCCATTTCACAAATGTGGAAGCTAACCATGTGGAAGCTGACCAACTAAGTATAACAAATACTAAGTGCTAGGTCATTTTTTTTGGGGGGGGGGGGGCGGCGCTTTGCCACGTGGCACATGAGGATCTTAGTTCTCTGACCAGGGAGCAAACCTGTGCTCTCTGCAGTGGAAGCACCAAGCCCTAACCACTGGACAACCAGGGAATTCCTGCTGGGTCATTTTAAAAATGTGCTTCATAATATTTTATATGAGGCCATGTATGTGTATATACACATATATTTATATAACAATTAGTAAAACAATCAAATGATTTGTCTACAAGTCACTAAATGGTCTGTACAGAGGTTCCTAATTACAAGTACAGTATATTTACAACTGTCACAGACCACAGTTACTTAAAGTTCATTTTAATAGAAATGTTTCTCTTGCCCAGGAAATAATCAAAGACCCAAAGATAACTGAATATACAGATCCAAGCTGAACAAAAAGCCAAAGAAAAAGCATTATATACCATCAGCTCCTTAAGTATATCCCTGTCTGAAATTTTATAAATCCCTCATTGGGTCAAGTACAGATCACTTTACACAAAGGAATTCCAAGAAAAATGCCGGAATTATTCTACAATAGCCTCCTCGTCTCCCACATCTTCATCAATCTGGACTCCAAATACAGGGGGAAATAATGTTAAGGAACTCCTTTGAATGAAAACACCTGCCCTTCAGGGTTGTACCAAATCATTAATGGATCCATCTAACTTGCTAGGTGGGACACCCAGTTTGACAAGGCAACCTCCCCACTCAGGGGACTATTTCATAATCTCAGAAATAAGCCCCAGATTCCACCTTACCTCCCACAAGAAAAGTTGTGCCACATGATCTCCTTGCTTCTCTACAAAGCCTCAACATCTTCTCAGTCATCTAAGGTTGAAAACTCACACAGTGGTTCTCAAATTTCTTGGAACCTGGATCCTTTTCAGAATCTGAGAAAAGGTCTGAGTTCTCTGCCCCAGAAAAATGCCAGAATATCCACAAAAACAATTCTGGACAGAATTTTGGGGAAATCTCAGGGCTTATGATTAAATAGCTGCTGCTTTGGTTCCTCCTCCTCCTTTCGCCTTCACCTTCACAGTAGCCATCTGACCTTTCTTCCCCACTCGTCAATATCTTTATCACTCTTTATCCATAGGAACTACTGAAACAGAACTGGGTCTCTCCCTGCCTAGGTCTCGTCCACAGCACCAGCCCTACCCATCAACAGTGACTGTAAGCCTTGTCTGAATTCTCAGAATACTCGCCTGGGTCACTTACCATGTCTACCTTGTCTTCATCTTCCCTACTACACTGTAAGCTCCTGAAAGGTAAGAATAACCTTACTCCTTTCTGTATCTCCTACAGAGCATGCAGCAAAGTGCCCTGCACATGGCAAGCGTTTTCACAAGCATGAATGTCAAGCCTGAGCACTTAAAAGAAGCCAGCCGATCAGCATAACCTCTTAACTGGAACATTAGGAGTGTCTGACTCATCAATGCTTGGGCAGCCCAGGAAGTTGATGCAACTAAGCAGCTCCACCCATCATTTCCTGATCTAGCACCCTGCTCTCTCAGAGATGGGAGGCGTGTGAGGTGGAGACTCAGAGGCTCTCCAGTCCACGGTCAGTTTTCTGCAAAACAAAAAGTACTTGGGCTTGAGCAGCGGCATTTTTCCAGAACTCTAGTTACCTAAAACATTCCTATGCAGTATCAGCTTTTAAAGAAAATCCTGCTCACCAGCCATGCACACACATTTCCACATACTGTCACTTTAGCTACAGTAAAAACTTCCATGTTACTAAGAACCTCCAGAACAGAACAATCTAGATATGCAGGCATTCAGCTATGAGTTAGGCAACCTCTTTCTCATTTTCAAAGCCCCAACCACATCCTTTAAATACTAAAATATATAGATCCTAAGTTTCAATAAGAAACACTGTGAAGTCTCCACATGATTCTTTAGGATATTAAACACAGCTGTCTAAGGACATGTTTACTTATAGATTAAAAAAAAAAAATCAGTGTAAACAAAACTGATGATAAATAGGCTCCTGCACATCCAAACTAGAAAGAGAACACAAAGAAATTTTTAAAACTTCCATCTTTAAGGTATATAAAAGCATAAACTATGTCCTAGTGTAATGTTTTGGTTATTTCTGTGTAAGTTACATATATATATTATATATATGTAACTTACACAGAATATATATAACTTACACTAAAAAAACACCTAATGCTTTAATTACTTCAATAGAAAGCCCTAACTTTCCTGGTTCTAAATTAATTATATAAAGTATGCAGAGTTCACACCTAGAACCGTGAGGTACTTCAATTATTAACAAAGCAAACCACAAAGGAAAACCTGATCAGATTTCAGTCCTGGGTTAAATAGATGCAAAACTACAGATACCAAACAGCAAAGCCAAACAAAACTCTCTCCCCTAAATTTTTATTAACAAGCTTATTCCTCTGTCCTATTGCCCAATCTTATATACAAGATTATTAGTACAATAACATAACAGTAATCTTAATTCACCAACTGCTAGAATTTGTGACTCACGGGTATAATTCTTGCTTTCCATCCTCAAAGCAGGATCCTGCTCGCTAGACAAGACGGCCCTGTAGCTAACAAACCAGTCCATTGGAAAAAGAAAACAAACATCTTTCCTAAACGTAACAGCATCTGAGCTTCAAGGAATGTTTTGTATCTACAAAGCACTTTCATAAAGATCTCACTTAGCCCTCTTTCTGTTCCTCAGCTTATTTGCATGTTGGGGCCTTTGCGCCAGCTGCTCCTTCTTTCTCCCCAATCTCTGCATGCCTACCTATCCCCTTGAGGTCCTCGTGTCACCACAAACTTCATATTCCTCCGTGTTTTTGTAGTTCACAGCCTGCAACCACTGTGCCGAAAAGGAGATAAAAGCCCAGAAATTGAAACCTGCTCAAGATCACAGTAGTGATGTAGTCATTACTTCAGAGGTCAACATCTGATACGCTAAAAATTTAAAACATTGTATTTTAAGTTATAAAAGATTTAAATAAATAAAGAGGCTCACCAAGTTCTCTTTATGAGAATATTCTTCAATATGTTTTACTTCAGGAACTGACACTCAGTCCCATCTTGTATTAAACATCTTATATTAAACTTTCCTCCCAGTTTTAAGACAATCTAAAAAAGCTCTGTATCCAAAACATCTACTACAGTAATTAGCAAAGAACTGAAAATTTCCCAGGAGCAAACCAAAAGCTAACACGCATCACCTGGGAGAGGTGACAGTGCTAAGCCCAGGTTCAAATGTAAGTAGACACTTTGGTGGTGGTGGTTTAGTGGCTAAGTTGTGTGCAACTCTTGCGACCCCATGGACTGTAGCCTGGGGTTAGATTCTAGCCTAGATTCTCCAGGCAAGAATACTAGAGTGGGTTGCCATTTCCTTCTCCAGGGGGATCTTCTCGACCCAGGAATGGAACCCGGGTCTCCTGCATTGCAGGCAGACTCTACCAACTGAGCTACAAGGGAAAAGAGTAGACACTAAAATCAGCCTATTCAGGACTTCCCTGGTGGTCCAGCGCTTAGTAATCGGCCTGCCAATGCAGGGGACACGGGTTTGATTCCTGGTGTGGGAAGACTCCATGTGCCGAGAGGCAACTAAGCCCACACACCTAGAGCCCATGCTCTGCAGCAAGAGAAGCCACCGCAATGCGAAGACCTCACACCACAACGAAGAGTAGCTGCTAGAGAAAGCCTGCGTGCAGCAACAAACACCCAGTGCAGCCGTAAATAAAGTCAACACTTCTTTTCCTTAAAAAAAAAAAAAAAAAAAACCCTCTATTCAGTGTTGCACATGGAGAGTAATATTCACTCTAATTCTTACTTATACTGAGCGGAATGTTTATGTGAGAAAAATATTAAAATAAAATATAAAATATTTAATATAAAAATATTAAAACATGTGGCAATGGCACCCCACTCCAGTACTCTTGCCTGGAAAATCCCATGGACGGAGGAGCCTGGTGGGCTACAGTCCATGGGGTCGCTAACAGTTGGACACGACTGAGCGATTTCACTTTCATTTTTCACTCTTCACTCTCATGCATTGGAGAAGGAAATGGCAACCCACTCCAGTGTTCTTGCCTTGAGAATCCCAGGGACGGGGGAGCCTGGTAGGCTGCCGTCTATGGGGTCGCACAGAGTCGGACATGACTGAACTGACTTAGCAGCAGCAGCATGATTAAATAGAATATTCTTCAGTTCCTGAATTTGCTTGGAAAATAATTATTTAATACTTACAGATATACTCCAATATGTCTGAAACTCTAATTCAAAATGAAAGCCAAATAATGTTAACAAAGGTTTCAGCAGCAGTTCAAATGGAGAAAAAGTAGTGTGTGAGTAATCACAGTATCTTTCAGTTCAGTTCAGTCGCCCAGTTGACAAACACAAAAGAATCTGCAGACTGAATGTCAGCATTTGTATTGCATGTGTCAATTTAGTTTCCAAACTTCATTCAAAGTAACATCAAAACAATACTGAAGTATTGTATACATCATGCACCTATTTTCTCTTGAGAGCTGTGTAAATTGAGACACATACAAAGTTTACTACTTTTGTTCATATAGATTTAATTACATTATAATGTAAAAAAAATTTCAATTCTACTCATACTGAAGGGCCTCAATAAATTTCTTCCTTGGATGGTATTCATACGTTCTTCAAATTTACAAGATACTGCTCCCAAGACCAGAAGTTATACAGTGAAAAAGAGGATGATAGCAGCATAGAAAAAACTATTAATACATTTGTAAGTATATACCACAGTGATTTGATTAAAACTCGAAAAGAGGCTGGCCCATCCTCATCCAGATGGGCAACACTGGTGATGCACTCCAACTGCTCCTTTCTAGAGGGGCATAAAGAGAGAGGGCCCCTTAACTTTGAGGATTTTCACCAATCCTAAACCTAAAAATTTTTCCCTTGGTGAATTTTCTTCCATTTCACAAGTATAGAACTATTTCTAGTCTCTAATTTGAATGTTCAAGTAATTATTTCTGGGCTTCCCTGGTCGCCCAGTGGATAAGAATCCACCCACCAAGGCAGGGGACACAGGTTTGATCCCTGATCCGGAAAGATTCCCACACCAAGGAGCAACTAGGCCCATCTGCCACAACTACAAAGCCTTGCTCTAGAGCCCGGGAGCTGACACTACTGAAGCTGGAGCACCCTACAGCCTGTGCTCTGCACCAAAAGCCGCCACCGCCATAAGCAGCCCGCGCACCTCAAGGAAGAGAAGCCCCCACTTGCCCCAATTAGAGAAAGCCCATGCAAAGCAACAAAGATCCAGTACGGCCAAAGAGAAATACAATTATTTTTTAAAGGGCAATTATTTCTCCTTCTATTCAAATCTTACAGTTTGAAAGCTAAGTTATAGAACACATCTTTCAATAATTCACTCAGTATTATTGAGCATATATTGAGCATGTACCAGGAAATCTTTCAGAAGTTGCAGGTATAACACTGGGCAAGTACAAAAATCCTCATTCTCATCAAACCTGTGTTCTAGGTGGGAGACATGAATAAAACACATATGATACATAAAGGTAAATATGGAGGGAAATGGAAGCGAGAGGTATATGCATCTTGCACTAATGATATATTCAGGCATAAAAAAAGTGAAGTTGCTCAGTTGTGTCCGACTCTGCAACCCCGTGGACTGTAGCCTACCAGACTCCCCCCTCCATGGGATTCTCCCTCCATGGGATTCTCCAGGCAAGAACACTGGAGTGGGTTGCCATTTCCTTCTCCAGGGGATCTTCCCAACCCAGGTCCCCCGTATTTCAGGCAGACGCTTTAACCTCTGAGCCACCAGGGAAGCCCTATTCAGGAATAAGATTTCAGAAACTGGAATGCCTGCGTCCTCCATTTATACTGTCCCCCTTCTAGTATTAAACCAGGAGGTTTGAGTTATGTATGAAAAAGTGAAGAAAGAAGAAGAATCTAAGGAAGAGTTCAGTTTAAGCTGATTGAGCAATAATCAGTATTTTCCCCCTCCCAAGAACTCGTTCAATATAGGAAAATTCAGCCTCATCCCCCCTTCTCTCTCCTAAAAGCAGAACAAACATGGCTTAAAATTTTGTTTTTAAGCTCCTCCTTAAGGCCTAATCAACTTCCACTTATTACATACTTTCTTCACCCGATTACCTAAATGGATTTTAACTTACTAGGTGTTCCTCCTCTTCTGCTGCTGCTGCTAAGTCGCTTCAGTCGTGTCCGATTCTGTGCAACCCCATCGACAGCAGCCCATCAGGCTCCCCCGTCCCTGGGATTCTCCAGGCAAGAACACTGGAGTGGGTTGCCATTTCCTTCTCCAGTGCAGGAAAGTGAAAAGTGAAAGTGAAGTCGCTCAGTCGTGTCTGACTCCTAGCAACCCCATGGACTGTAGCCTACCAGGGTCCTCCGTCCATGGGATTTCCCAGGCAAGAGTACTTCAACTAATTCCATTGACGGTTCTAAATCTAACTGCTTATTTGCTAGATTATGGTTCTTCTAAAGATGTCTGATGGCATCCAAGAGTTCTCAACTCTCCCTAATTTTCTGAATCATCATACCTCAAAGTTGAAGAATATACTCACTTGAAAGAGAAGAGCGTACTTAACCATTCATTCCTGCCACAAATGTTATTATTCCATGGAATTAATCTGAATAACTTTTAAGGTTTAAGAATGGGATAATATAATTGGAGAAAGAACGCAAAATATGCAAGAATTTTAGAAATAAATTGCTTTTTAA
Organism: Cephalophus harveyi; assembly: GCA_006410635.1. Lineage (NCBI taxonomy): Eukaryota > Metazoa > Chordata > Mammalia > Artiodactyla > Bovidae > Cephalophus > Cephalophus harveyi. The sequence goes on along the minus strand of SJYT01072274.1, from coordinate 64,962 downwards.
AGACATTTTGTACAATTCTCCACCAGTCCTTTCCTGGTCTTCCAGGCAGTGGTTCTCTGTCTTTCAGGGTAGAGCTCTACCCCATTCTCCAGGCACTTCTAAGTACAATCAGTTCTGCTGTATGGTATACTGATACACTGGGGAACAATTTGAGTAAGATGTAAATTTCATGTTTGCTTATGTAGGATTTCTTCTGTAAGAAACAATAGCTGCTGCTGCTGCTAAGTCACTTCAGTCATGTCCGACTCTGTGCAACCCCATAGATGGCAGCCCTAAAGGCTCCTCCGCGTGCTCGCTTCGGCAGCACATATACTAAAATTGGAACGATACAGAGAAGATTAGCATGGCCCCTGCGCAAGGATGACACGCAAATTCGTGAAGCGTTCCATATTTTTATTCATGTCAATGTATGGCAAAACCAATACGGTATTGTAAAGTAAAATAAAGTAAAAATAAAATTTAAAAATAAATAAATAAATAAATAAAGGCTCCTCCGTCCCTGGGATTCTCCAGGCAAGAATACTGGAGTGGGTTGCCATTTCCTTCTCCAATGCATGCATGCATGCATGCATGGTAAGTCGCTTCAGTCGTGTCAGACTCTGGGCGACCCCATAGACGGCAGCCCACCAGGCTCCTGTATCCCCAGGATTCTGTAAGCAAGCATACTGGAATGGGTTGCCATTTCCTTCTCCAAGAAACAATAGGTGCACATACAAAAGCTGCTCTCGGTTGATGCCAGCAGCATAGTGCACGCACACACACACACGCGCGCGCACAGAACTCAAACATCTTTTTCAAACTTTTAAAAAACACATGCACCATCTATACTGTTTTCCCGGAAATTTGAAATATTCTGCCCAAGTAAGCTATGATGCCTCAGGGCTCCCCAAACAGTTTGGGAGCTAACCGTCTAGGCTTCCCACACCGCCAGGGGTAACGGTTAATAAATTAGCCAACACACTGCGCAAAGTGGCTAGCCCCCAGCCTTTCTGCAGGACTCCAGATTTGTAAACTGACTATTTGAAATCTCTACTTGGATGTCTAATAAGCATCTCAAACTTTCCTTTTTTCCTAATATAACAATTAAACTTATGCTTTTGGGGGTCATCATTATCCATACAGAAAATTATTTGGATAGTCTAAAATGAATTATACTTTGATTTTCCTAAGCTCTTTAATTCTACTCATAAGCTAAAAGATTAGATAAAATCAGGGTAGATGTTTCAGGTGACAAATCTCAAAACACGATCAATCTTTTTTTCTTCCCACCAACCTTCTTCTCAGATCTTACCTTTAAACCAACTGTTAAGGAAAATCTCTAAAGACATAGGCCCCAAACAACGTTGCCCCATAGAAAGATTTAAGACAAGGCACTTCAAAATCTAACCACAACATGTTTATACCAAAGATTACCTGTGGCCCCCCTTCCGAATCTAAAAATCACTTTTTGTGATTAACCCTGGTGACCGAGTGGTTAAGACTCAGCTCCCACTAAAGGGGTAACAAGTTTGATCCCTAGTCAAGGAACTAAGATCCTCCATGCTATGTGGTGCATCAAGTAAATATCACTCCTAACCTTCACCTCCTTTGATTCTCTAATCCCCTAGACCTTCTCTACCAGTCATCTTCAATGTGGACTAGAGGGTGGAGTGTGGCAATCATATTAAGGAGCCAAGGAGGCTACTTGATCATCCTCAGGCAGCAAGTAGAGCCCACCAGGATTTGTTTGGAAGTCTTCATAATGTGATGGAGCCTCTCAACCCCAGATTTGAAATTTTACTTCTCCTTTGCAAACTACCTCAGTTGTATTTTGTGCATGCTGAGAATGTTTAGACACACCTTGAGCAGGCCTGCAGTCTCACCTATGAAAAGGTATTTGGATTGTTTTTAGGTCCTTTTGAAAGGTTATGGAGTTGGCTCCTTGTTACTAGGGTGATGAGAGCCCTAGAAACAGATATAATTTCCAAGTGAAAATTCAAAGCATTCTGTAGCTTTGCTTTTTTAATCAGGAATGAGGTAGGAGGAGCAGCAGAAGCAATTATGGAGTATATTTATAAACATGTAAAGGAGTATGCTTCTTAACTCTGAATAACAAGATTTTAAATTGTTTAATTTACAGGAAAAAATGAAGGGAATAAGAGGACTGAAGAAAATAAACATCTGTTGTTATTATCGCTAAGTTGTGTCCGACTCTTTGCAACCCCACAGACGGCAGCATGACAGGCTTCCCTGTCCTTCACCATCTCCTGGAGTTTGCTCAAACTCCTGTCTGTTGAGTTGACGATGCCATCCAACCAGCTTTTCCTCTGTTGCCCTCTTCGCCTCTGGCCTTCAATCCTTCCCAGCATGCTAGAGTGTATGTTAACATGTACAGCTCTACACCATCACTGAACTTGGCACTACAGAAATTCAACCAAAGCACCAGTATTATAGTACCAAGCCCAATCTTTCAAAACACTAACGTTTTAAAGGAGAGATGCCACATCTTAATAAATTCTTAAAAGAAAATAATATTCCAGCACCTATTCCTGATTCTAAAAAAAAGTTCTCAGCAAACTAGGGATAGAGTAAAAGTTTATCTTAATAAAAGAAATCTACCAGAAAATTACAGAAAATAGCATACACACTAGCAAAACATTAAAAATATTCCCTCTCAGAATCGAGAATAAAGATGCCAGCCATCTTGAAACATTGAAGGAAAAGACAAAAACCTGTCATTATTTGCACACTACATGTTACAGGGCTTTCAAATTAAACAATCAAATTTAAAACTATTTGGTTTAATAGTACAAAAACTTATTATATAAAAGATCAAAATTAAAAACAAAAAACATTTTAAAAAGAATTACCACATGACCCAGCAATTCAACTCCTAAGTATGTACCCAAAGAGGTACTTAAAAAAATACTGTGCACAAGTTTATAGCAGCACTACACTTGAATAGCCAAAGGGGAGAACAACCCAGATTTCCACCAGTGGACGAATCGATAAATCACAATATAAAGAAATAATGGATTATTATTTAATAATTGACACGGTTCAACCCCTGAAGATCCCACAAGCCGCAGAGCCTGTGTGTGCGTGAATGCCAAATCGCTTCAGCCATGTCTTGACTCTTTGCGACCCTATGAACTTGTAGCCCACCAGGTTCCTCTGTCCGTGGGATTCTCTAGGCAAGAACATTAGAGTGGGCTGCCATGCCCTCCTCCAGGGGATATTCCTGATTCAGGGGTCAAACCCAGGTCTCCCGCATTGCAGGCAGATTCTTTACCATCTGAGCCACCAGGGGAGCCCCAACTAAGCCTGTGCACCACAACTGCTGAGCCTGTGCCCCAGAGCCCGGGAGCTGCAAAAACCAAGCCCACAGGCAGCAACTACAGAGCCTGTGTGCCGCAACTACCGAAAACCCCGCACCCTGGAGCCTGCGCTCCCTAACAAGAGAAGCCACTGCAACGGGAAACCAGCGCACCGCAGCTAGAGAGAAGTCCCCACTCACCGCAACTACAGAAAAGCCGGGGACTTCCTTGGTGGTCCAGTGGTTAAGAATCTCTGCTTCCACTCAAGGGAACGCAGGTTCCATTCCTGGTTGGAGAACTAAGGTCCTGGATGCCACATGGAAAGGCCAAAATAACAATTATTCTTTTAAAAAGGTGAATCTTATGGTATGTGATTCTTATCCACATTTTAAAAGTAGATGGAAAAGAACAATCAGTAAGATCTGAGGTGAGAAAAACACAAAACTCTTAAAAAAATTATGCTAAGACTATAGTAACCAAAACAGTATAGAAGCAGAGCAGAAATACGTAAGGAGTTCAAGAAAACAGCAATCTAAATGATTAGATGCACAGTGAGTGGAAAAGCAGAATGTCTGAATAAACTGAGAAAACCAAATATCTGAGTCAAAAGGTAGATGCCTACTACACCATAAAAACATAAAAGTGCCAGACTGAATAAACTGCAAAACTTAATACTGTCAGTTATGAGAAATAATTTTAAAGTCTTAGTGGGAAATGACTCCTTACCTAAGCAAAAGACACAAAACACTGAAATATCTGACTAAATCTACTTGGGGCAAAGACACCATAAATTTAAAGACAAGCAAAAGACTGGGAGAATATACACACAAAAGGTTAATTTTGTGCAATATACACAAAAGGTTAATTTCCATGACATTAAATAGTTCACCCGGGCCAATAGGGGAGGGATGAAGTGTCACTATTTCAGCGTAATATTTTAGCATAATGGTGTAAAACAAAAATGAAAAGACTATAGTCTGCAAAATAGATAGAAAGGTATATAATGCCCAGCAAACTGGATGTTTTGGAAGGTGAGTTAGGGACATGTATTTTTTCACATCTATTTTCAATGTTGTTTGAATTTCTGACCACAGAATGCTAATTTTATAATGTCAAAATAATTTTAGAAGGAAAGTCTGAAAGGCAAAACTTTAAGTAGATGAGGGCCACTGAAGATTTTTTTTAAAGGGAAGTATAGCATGGTTGGATTAGTTTTTCTGACAAATCCCTGGAGTGGCTTTACAAAGAATGGCTATGAAAAGCACCAATTTGGAAATATGGCACGTAATGATTCATTTCTCTATTCAACAAATGCTGAACGCCTATTGGGGCTTGGCACTGAGCTAAGCACTGGGACCAGTTAGAAATGTTGCAAGTTGTCTCAGCAAAACATCAAGTATGCTAGGTATATTATACTTTGGGCACTGGTATAAGGGATGTAAGGCACCATTTGAAAGGCATCTGTGGATAATATTCTTCTGATACTCCTTATATTACAAGAGGATCAGATATTCCTGATAATATAATCCATTTCTGACGACTCGAAACACCAAAAAGCCCATATCAGCCTGTTCTTACAAGTAACTGTCTTGTTTTCAAGATTCTCTGACTTGATAAAGTCCATGTTCTAAAAATCTTTGAATAAAGAAATTTCAAAGCCACCCTGGTCATTTTCTCTGTATCTTTTTTTTTTCAGACCTTGGTTTTGTCAAAAGATGACTAAAAAAAGAGGACACAATATTAAGAGTTAACCCAAAGGAAAAACAGTTTAGTGACTCATATTAGAGATATTTTTAATTGTGATTTAATCTGCATTGGTTTCTTTTTACAGTTGACATATTCCCATTTTATCACACCCATCTGCTATTGCAACAGCAAGCCAGTTTTAACAAAAGACCATGACTATACATAAAAAATGTTTTAAACTTTCTCATCTTAAAATACATTTTTAAAAAGTGTCCACCAAATGCAGAGAGGCACAAAAAAACAAAAAACCCTGCTGATAACTGACAAACAATTAATCCTATCACTTATCTTGCATGCTCAGTCGCTCTGTGACCCTTTACACTGTAGCCTGCCAGGCTCCTCCGTCCGTGGGATTTTTCAGGTGAGAGTACTGGAGTGGATAGCCATTTCCTCCTCCAGGGGATCTTCCCAACTCAGGGATGGAACCAGCTTCTCCTGCCCTGGCAGCTTCTTTATCGTTGAGCCATTGGAAAAGTCCCACCATTTAGCTTGCTGCTGCTGCTGCTAAGTCACTTCAGTCGTGTCCAACTCTGTGCGACCCCATAAACAGGGGCCTACTGTCTCTGCGATTCTCCAGGCAAGAACACTGGAATGGGTTGCCATTTTCTTCTCCAATGCATGAAAGTGAAAAGTGAAAGTGAAGTCACTCAGTCGTGCCCGACTCTCAGCGACCCCATGGACTGCAGCCTACCAGGCTCCTCCGTCCGTGGGATTTTCCAGGCAAGAGTACTGGAGTGGGGTGCCATTGCCTTCTCCCCATTTAGCTTAGGGTATGTCAAAAACATGAGAGGTGTGGCAGCAGCTCCAAGTTATGCCACTACCTGAGAGCTAACTGCTTAATCATCTGGGGCTGAGGAAACAAACTCCTCCGAGGCTGCTGGTTAAGCAGGCAATCACCATTGCCTTGACAAAGGCAACTGCCTGAACGAGCTTTTCTTGAAGGCACCATAATGCTACCGCAATTCTCCACAAACCACGCCAACAAGGTCCCCCATTTTCATAATTCCTATCTCAAATGCATGCTGTGGGCAATGCCAAGCAAAATGCACGTCAGTGTCTGAGGAAGTGATTATGGCAAGCATGACAGTTAAGACCTAGATACCCCCAGGCAGTTCCATTTTCACAGTATTTTATTGTTTTCACCTAAGATGCCTGTTTAAATATGTTAGTCAAGATGGTTTTTACCTTATTTTTATTTATTGTTTTATTTTGGCCACGCTGGGTCTTCACTGCGTTGCTCGGGCTTTTCTAACTGTGTCACGTGGTCTTAGTTGCTCTGCTACATGTGGATGGAATCTTAGTTTCCCAACCAGGAATTGAACCTGCATCCCCTGCATTAGAAGGTGGATTCTTAACCACTGGACAAGGGAAGTCCCTCAAGATGATTTAAGTTATACTTGTGAAAGACTTTCTAATAAGAATAAAGTTCAAACCCCAGAAAAAAATATTTTCAGACTCTTGGTGGTGCATACTCAGTTGTGTCCAACTCTTTGCAACCCTTTGGACTGTAGCCTGCCAGGTTCCTCTGTCCATGGGATTTTTCAGGCAAGAATACTGGAGTGGGTTGCCATTTCCTTCTCCCAGGGATCTTTCCAATCCAGGGATCGAACCCGAGTCTCTGGCATGAGCACAGTCTTTAACGCTGAGCCATCAGAGAAGCCTCAGACTCTCTATAAAGAACGTAACAGTTCAGTTCAGTCGCTCAGTCGTGTCCAACTCTTTGCAACCCCATGAATTGCAGCACGTCAGGCCTCCCTGTCCATCACCAACTCCCGGAGTTCACTCAAACTCACGTCCATCGAGTCCGTGATGCCATCCAGCCATCTCATCCTCTGTCGTCCCCTTCTCCTCCTGCCCCCAAACCCTTCCAGCATATAATCATATGGAAAAAACCTGGCCTAATTCCCAAGCCATCCTGAGAAAGAGCAGCATTTCTTCCCAGAGAGATCACCAGAAATTATAACAGATTTTAAAAAACAAAAACTCTTTTGCCAAGAGGAGAAGGGGACAACAGAGGATGAGATGGTTGGATGGCATCACTGACTCGATGGACATGAGTTTGAACTAATTCATGGAGACAGTGAAGGACAGGGAAGCCTGGTGTGCTGCAGCTCATGGGGTCTCAGAGTCAGACCTGGTGGGTGACTGAACAACAACAAATAACAACAACAAAAAACCCCAGTCAACAGCACATGCAGTGACTGGCCTCTATCTCATAAACAGAGGGGGGAAATCCTCTAATTAAAAATGCAAAAGACGATGAGGGAAGGAGAAAAAACTGAAGACTGAAAAAGGGGGCAATAAGCAGCACTTACCAGAGCCCTTTTAGTAGAAATATTTAACAACTGGATATTGCTATAACCATCTTCACAGCTTTGAAAAAGAAGGTACGCCTAGACATCTAATTTCACATGCAGAGCGTCAAATATTTATTCCTTTTACATCCGTCAGATATCTGTTCCTTTTAGCCACAACTGTCACTGCCCTGAGCCACAAAAAAATTTTTAATATATGTAAATTGCTGCATTCCTTGAATCCAAGAGGAAGTGTCTGAGAGGCCCAGGACTTCCTTCTGAGAGATTACAAACAATTTCTTTCACTTTAGTTGCTACACTGGTATCCGAATACCTTTCAACTCTTGCCTTACCCAAAAGGTAACCATCAATGAACAGACAAAGGAGAACATAGTGGACCATGAGGTGGCCTGGTGTAAAATTAATAGTAATGAGAGTCTAACCAACCCAAACACATCAAATCTAATGGGAAGAGGACAGTACTGAATTTGAGCAGAAGTTAGGAGCAGAGACAAAGTCATAAAATTGGAAGACTCACTGCATGAGGGAGCAATAGATGTTTGCCACAGAGCAGATGATTCGGCCACTTGATGGGCAACTGGAATGGCTACAGAATCTAGGACAATTAGATACTATGGTTCCAATTCTCTGTAATACCAAACTATATGACCTAAAACTGCCCTGTATTTCTGTATGTCCCCACACATCCATATGAAAAGCTAACAACATCTACTTACAGATGGTTATTTCTTTTTGGAAATGAAAAATATTCTAGAATCAGTAGAATCTTTTCCTCACTGCATTTATGCATGATCTGCAAATCAGGAGGCTGACTAAGCCTACTGAGAACTCCCTTAAATTGTTGAGTCTACTTACCTAATCTTTTTTTTTTTCCCCCCAAGAATTAGATGCCAGACTTCTGGGTAAAGATGATGGACTAAACACATAGCTATTCACTGATCCTTCCCAGAACACCAAGGGATTCCTTTTCTTTCTTTTAATATAAAAACCCACAGAGATGAAGAGAACTGAAGATTATAGCCACAAATTTTTGAAAGCTGGAAAATAAATGGTTAAGAGGTAAAGGACCCAAAGACCCAAGAAAACCAAATCCTAAGGTAAGCATCAAGGAATAGGCCTCCAAAAGGCTCAGTGGGGATAAATGGGAAGAATGAACAGAAAATCTTTCTGAAATGCAATTCTCAGGTACCCTTCCACTCTCTCAGGTAGGCAGATAAATGCCTTTCCTTCACCCATGCAACACTGAAGGTAATCTAAGAAGGTTTATAAATAAACAGAGGTTTACATGGACTGGAGGTCATTAGGTAAGGTGAAGACAGTTTAAGCTAATATATGTACTAGATTCCAGTCCCCAGTGTGTTGATAAACAAATGTCTAACAACTGGCTGGGGTCTGGCGAGCAGAGGAAGGGGGGGAACAAGGGTAGTTATTTGTAATATTTGCTGCTTACCATAGCTGCTTCAAGCAACCAAACAATGTCACTGAATGCAGAATTCAAAAGAGATGCCTGTGACAACATGGTATTCCCACTCTACAGATAGATGTACATACTCTCAAGAGCATCCACAATTAAAAATGTAATACAATAAACAGAGAGTGGTGAGCTTTTAACATTTATTAATTTTAATAGAACATTTAATAAGGCTGTATAATCTTTAATAATTGTTGTATGTAGCAACTCACTCACAAAGTTCCTGAAAACAACTGTCTCTGACGTGCTAGTACTACCCACTAACCCCAGACCCCTTTGTCAATACCTTTCTCAAAAGACTGACAGCCAGGCCTTCACTTCCAGGCAGTGATTAGAAGAGACGTCTCTGGGGAATTTGCCCAGTGATTAATCTACAAGGAAAAATATAAAAATATTGACAAGTTGTCAAACTATATTTGACCAGCCAGATCATCCTACTTCAAAGCTCACAATTGTTAAGTCCTACTTGCATGTTCAGAGCTTCCAGTCAGCTTCTTAGGATCCAACTCTTAAATATCAGGAAACAGCCAAGAGTCATTAGACATTATAGTATAAAAAATAGAAATGGAAGTAGAAAAAGCAAGCTGAGACACCTGGGCAGTCACACAGCACTCTGCACTTTGAAGAGCTCCACATTAGGTTTGATGCTCTGCTGCTGCTGTCTTAGAATTCTTTAATAATGTTAAACAAGGGGCCCCACATTTTCATTCTGTACTCAGCCCTGCAAATTATGTAGCTAGTCCTGACAGAGACTATACAGGCAGAAGAAAATTCTGGAGAGAAAGACACCATTAATATTTTCAGAAATATAGCACAAAATAATATAAACATGAAGCAAGAACAGGATGTTAAAAAGAAAAAAGGACAAAAAAAGAGAATCAGAAAGTGATCACAAGTATACTTCCTTGCTAATTTAAACTGTAAGAGCTGAAATGAAGAATTCTGGAAGATGAGTCCAGGAGGTCCAATATCTGAATAATAAGAGTTCAAAAGGAGATAAAAAGGAAAAAGGGGGAGGTCATCAAGAATGTGCCTGAGATGCAGGACACCTGGGTTCAATCCCTGGGTCAGGAAGATCTCCTGGAGAAGGAAATAGCAACCCACTCCAATATTCTTGCCTGGAGAATTTCATGGACAGAGGCACCTGGCAGGCTTCAGTCCATGGGAGTCACAAAGAGTCAGACACAACTGAGCAACTAACACACATCAACAAAACAGTTCCGTGATTGAAAATGAAAGTGAAAGTGAAAGTTAAGTCGCTCAGTCGTGTCCAACTCTTTGCGACCCCATGGACTGTAGCCCACCAGGCTCCTCCGTCCATGGGATTCTCCAGGCAAGAATACTGGAGTGGGTTGCCATTTCCTTCTCCAGGGGATCTTCCTGACCCAGGGATCGAACCCAAGTCTCCCACATTAGAGGCAGATGCTTTAACCTCTGAGCCGCGAGGGAAGCCGTGATTGAAAGGATTCATCAAATGCTCAGCACAATGGATGGAACCAAACTCACACTAAGGTATATTCTTGTGCAGTTTTAAACACTGAGAAACAAAAGAACTGATCACATAAATAATTAGGAACTTAATGACTTCGGCTTCAAGAACAATGCCGTAAACTTGGAGGAAACTATAAAACAATTAAGTCATGCCTTGAAAATTTGCAAGCTAGAATTCTATACCCAGCCAAACAATCAATTAAAAGTAAGAACAGAGTAAGATGGGTTCAGTCATTCAAAGTCTCCAAGCTGATTAAAAATCAAACCCTCCCTTTCTCAGGCAGCTATTGGAGAATACGTTCTGACAAAGTAGGACACAAGAAGATATGAGATCTAAAGAACTAGAACTCAACACAAAGAGGAAAAGAGTAACCCTAAGATGCTGGTGATGGAGTAGGCGATGACATCCCACTCCAGTACTCTTGCCTGGAAAATCCCATGGACGGAGGAGCCTGGTAGGCTGCAGTCCATGGGGTCACGAAGAGTCGGACACGACTGAGCGACTTCCCTTTCACTTTTCACTTTCATGCATTGGAGAAGGAAATGGCAACCCACTCCAGTGTTCTTGCCTGGAGAATCCCAGGGACGGGGGAGCCTGGTGGGCTGCCGTCTATGGGGTCCCATGGAGTTGGACACGACTGAAGCGACTTAGCAGCAGCAGCAAGATGCTGGTGAAGGGAAGACCCAGGATAAAAGGTACACATAAAAACAATGGGCAACCAGTCAGTATGGGACCATATCTTCAGGAATATGAGAAGCTAATAGAACACCTTAAGTGTTGGGATTTCCTGAAAGGAAATTTGGGCAAGTTGCAATCTGAACTATACAAGGCATTAATGTAAAAGTAAGCAACAACAAAGAAAAACAGAAATTTCACAGAAAACCAAAATTGTATAGAAAAGTAAAAGTGTTCACAGCTTGTTAAATGGCTACTGTGAATAGCACATTCACTCTTAACTGTGTAAACACTGAACACTGATCTAAGCAGTTATGAACACCCATACCAAGAAGGGAAAAGAAAAAAGGTACCTGGAGATGTGGAAAAAGAACTAAATCTTCATCTGCCAGATGGGAAATAAAGATTATACTTGAAGCTGAGAAATCAAGAAATCAGAATACAAGAATGCTATTAAGAATGACAAGGTTCAGAACTTGCTACCCCAAAATACAGTGCCTTGGCATAGTGACTATTTTAAGCAGAAGAAATTTGAGAAATGACAGGGGCAGGAAGGACTATCTGACTTCTTTGAACTCTGAAGCAGCTCTTAAGACCCTCATGTGAGAAAGGCCTTCCCTATACCTGGAGGAAGGGAGGATCCTTATTTCTGAAGATGAATAGACTGGCCTTGTTAAGCTTCCCATTTATTAACCTTAGCTCATATTATTTTGTCCTATCACATTCTTCCATGACGTTCTACTCTTTCAAACTCAGTATCAAAATGCTCAGGCCTGGATTTCCCTGGCAGTCCAATGGTTAAGAACACACCTGCCAACGTGGGGGACAAGGGTTGATCCCTGTTCTGGGAAGATCCCATATGCCAAGGGGCAACAAGGCCCCTGTGCCACAACTCCTGAGCCCGCGCTCTAGCACTCGCATGACTTTACGAGAGAAGCCACTGCCATGAGAAGATGATGCACCACAGCTAGAGAGAAGCCCCACTCACTGCAACAAGAGAGAGTCTATGCATAGCAATGGAGACCGGGGCAGCCACAACTAAATACACACATACATGTGTGTGTTAGTCGCTCAGTCCTACTCTTTGCAACCCTACAGACTGTAGCCCGCCAGGCTCCTATATCCATGGAATTCTCCAGACAAGAATAGTGGAGTGAGTTAAATGCTCAGGCCTAACCACTTCTTCAAGTTTTCATTTCCTTATGAAGACTCATCACACAAAATCTATATTATCAATAAATAAATTTGTATGCTTTTCCTTTGTTTGTTATGTCTCTTGTCAGTCCATTTACAGAATCCTAGCTAGAGAACCTAGGAGGATAGCAGGAAAAAGAATTTTTACTCCCCTCCAAGAACACAGAGGTAAGAATCAGCTATAAGAAATTAAAGCATTTGCCTTTAGGGAAGGAGAAGTAGGGGACCAAGTGGGAGAACTGCTGCTTTTCAAAACAAGTCTTATAAAGCTACTGAATCATTAAACTATGCATTTAACACACTGATAGAAAAAATACAAAACAAAAACATGAGAAAAACTGGCACCAAGTTCAGCTTTAGTTCATGATTCTTTTTTTTCAGATTACAAGTTTTCCCAATAAGAAACTGTTCTCCTTTCATTTGTTGTATTTCCCATTTTTCTACAATCGATTACTCATATAATAAAAAGTTAACAATCATTTTACTACTGTCTGATATTCTAAGTCATCTGCAACTCCAATTATTATTTAGGGATATTCCTGTATCATGATACCCAACCTGGCCCAACTCAGGAAAAGCTGGCCGTTGTCCTTCACGGAGTTACCACAGCAATTTATACCAAATGACTCCCTATCTCACAAAGGGTCCCTCTGCAAACCTACAGTTCTGTCAAAACACTACAAAAAGACTTTCCACTTAACCCTGTAAGAAATTCAAATAAAAAACACAATGTGCCTTTAAGGGACAACAAATTCAATTTTTTTCATATCTTTATTACCCTAGACACTAAAAGATTTCAGTACATATAACTTACAATATACAACATATTATTTAAATACAACTGATAGCATTTAGTATTTATTTTTAATCTCTCTTTATATAGCTGTCAGGTTGACCTTAACTAGCTAGTAAAGTTATTATACAGTCAGTTTACGAAACACAGTTCAGATAAGTAAATGCTGTCACATCCTCTTGTGTACCTCCAGATGAGGGTAGTCATGGTCAGCACAGGATATTTAAGGAGGAATCTGCTTACCACAGAGAACTGAGCCAATCTGTAGACAGATGTAGTCCAGTCAAAGCAGCTACACATGTTTTCACTTATTCCCTTAAGAGTGATTTGACTTGTTTGGATTTGGTATAGTATCACTTCTGGATTTAAGGAAAACGAAACAAAGTTTTACAGCTTGTTATGTTATATTAGCAGGAGAAGGGAACGACAGAGGACGAGACAGTTGGCTGGCATCACTGACTCAATGCACATGAATTTGAGCAAGCTCCGGGAGGTGGTGAAGGACAGGGAAGCCTGGCATTCTGTAGTTCATGGGGTCGCAGAGAGTCGGACACAACTCAGTGACTGAACAACAACAAAATATTGGTAGGCAGGCAGCTGTGAAGAAATCCTAATCTAAAAAGATTCTTTTTGCACTTAAAATTGAGATGGGACAGACATACGTGAAGTCAAAGTTAATTTACATTTCTTATCTCTGTTTTGCCTAATCATGGCAAAGACTATTCTGTCCTCACTATTAATTAGTAAACCCTAGCATTTCATGCATTGGAGAAGGAATTGGCAACCCACTCCAGTGTTCTTGCCTTGAGAATCCCAGGGACAGGGGAGCCTGGTGGGCTGCCATCTATGGGATCACACAGAGTCGGACACGACTGAAGTGACTTAGCAGCAGCAGCAACAGCATGGTAATGCGGCCTGTAGGATTATGAACACTCCTCACACACATACCTCTAAAGCCAGTAAAATATGTCTTTGACATTAAAAAAAAAAAAAAATTTTTTCTCAAACTGTCAACAAAAATAAGCTGCTGCCAGAAGAATCTCTTTGTCAAAGTCAAATTAAACTCTGCCAGTACACACAAAGAACATACTTTCAGATGAGTGGCTGTTAACCAACTTAATCTTAGAACACTCAAAACTTCAGGTTCACACTAGAGTGTTTTAGGTAAATAATACTCATCTCTTCCGGCTTCTAGGTAGCTTACAGCCTTAGTAAAGTTCATTTGGTTTCTTACCACCTTCATCCATCCCCATCTAACCTTCCTCTCCAAAGCAGCTTTTTCTGTCATGTTTTGTTTTTGAAACAGCTTGCTTTTTCCACCCTGAAGGTGAAGGTGAAGTCGCTCAGTCGTGTCCGACTCTTTGCGACCCCATGGACTGTAACCTACTAGGCTTCTCCGTCCATGGGATTCTCCAGGCAAGAATACTGGAGTGGATTGCCATTTCCTTCTCCAGGGGATCTTCCCGACCCAGGGATCGAACCCAGGTCTCCCGCACTGGAGGCAGACGCTTTAACCTCTGAGCCACCAGGGAAGCCCACCCTAGGTTTTCCCAAAATATTTCAGGGTTCTGACAATTCTGCCAGTGACTAAATCTTCTCCTGGGAATAGCTGCCTCATTATCACTATTAAAAACAGTCACTCCTAATACTGACTGATAAGAATCTGGAAACCAATCTAAAGATAAATGTATTACAAATGGAGTAACAGACTCACCACAGGACAGAATTCAAGCAGTCTTTGTGTTCCATTTAAGCTATTGAGTTTTGTGTAATCCTGATTCTGACTAATATGAAGAATTTACCATTACCTTCCTCATAACCAATTAATATGTAAATTACTGAGAGTCAAGCAAGCACAAAAGAAAAAAGGGGAAAAAAAAAAACCACAACCCACACTCAACACAAAAACTCAGCAGCAAATGCCCTTATGTTTTTAAGGTAATACTGCTTCCAACTGATCTCCTGTTTCAGAAATATTTTGTGCAGTACATGTGTTGTGTGGGTAACTTCTGTTCTTGGCAAGCTAGTGCTCCTGGCTTGGAAAATCAACAGCAGATAACCTAAAGTAAGAGGTCTTTTCCTATTTCCTTCAAATGGAACAACTACTTAGAAACCTAATTCTTGCAAAAAAGGTATACAAACTAGAAACGATCATGAATTTACTTTCATCATCATTATTTTGCTTCTATCTAGCTTACTTAGTATTTGTGGAAAGTTACATAAGCATAGTTCATCATTCTGGAAACATGAAAGGGCAATGCAGAGATCATTCCCCCATCCATATACAACCCCCTAAAAAAGCAATGTCCAAAAGCTCTTTCACATCAACCAAAATCAACATGGCCATTTTGCAGTGAAGGCAGACAACATGTAGCTCAGGGGTATGTAACGTTTTTGCGCTATAAACTCCTTTGGCAGTATGCAAAGACTATAAACTCGAATATTTTTTAAAGCAAAAATACATATACTGAGAAAACCTATTATATGGTTATCAAAATATTTAAAATTCATATAATATTCAATACATTTCTTTTTTAATATATAACAAGCGCTAACAAGTCTATTAACTACCATAATTTCCAAATTATGACCAACATAAATGATATTTTCAAGGTATCTATAACTACAATGTGATATAAAAATATGATGTCAATTGATGACAGTCACAGGGATTGCTAACTTGCTGTGGTTTGTAGGTACATTTCAGTCAGAGATTAGTGAAAGTAACTAACATTTTGCTCATTCAAGCTCACAGATCCTTGAGGCTTATGAAGTATACTCATCTGGAGCATTTAAAGAGGTATTTAGAGATCACCTGGTTCAACCACTTCACTTTAAAGGTAAGGGAATTAAGGAGGAACTGATGACACTGATTGCCTGAAGTACATTCATGCCAAATCACTGAGTTCTATTTAAAAGTAAACCACTGTTTCCTTCTGAAAACCTGAATCTCACACCTAGGCCTACTTAAAACTTGCTTCAAACTTGCACCTCAGTTACATCATCTGTAAAATTAAAATAATAATCCAACTTTGGAGGAACTTAAATGTGAAACCAAATTTAATAATCCATGTTAAAATACTACAGCAGTTACCTTTAAAGGTAAGGCTAATTATCAATTAATTGCATGAGAAATCAAAGGCAAATTATTCTTATTCCTTCAGTTCAGTTGCTCAGTCGTGTCCGACTCTTTGCGACCCCATGAATCGCAGCACGCCAGGCCTCCCTGTTCATCACCATCTCCCGGAGTTCACTCAAACTCACATCCATCGAGTCTGTGATGCCATCCAGCCATTTCATCCTCTGTCGTCCCCTTCTTCTCCTGCCCCCAATCCCTCCCAGCATCAGAGTCTTTTCCAATGAGTCAACTCTTCGCATGAGGTGGTCAAAGTATTGGAGTTTTAGCTTTAGCATCATTCCTTCCAAAGAAATCCCAGGGCTGATCTTCAGAACAGACTGGTTGGATTTCCTTGCTGTCCAAGGGACTCTCAAGAGTCTTCTCCAACACCACAGTTCAAAAGCATCAATTCTTCAGCGCCCAGCTTTCTTCACAGTCCAACTCTCACATCTATGCATGACCACTGGAAAAACCATAGCCTTGACTAGACGGACCTTTGTTGGCAAAGTAATGTCTCTGCTTTTCAATATGCTATCTAGGTTGGTCATAACTTTTCTTCCAAGGAGTAAGCATCTTTTAATTTCATGGCTGCAGTCACCATCTGCAGTGATTTTGGAGCCCAGAAATATAAAGTCTGACACTGTTTCCACTGTTTCCCCATCTATTTCCCATGAAGTGACAGGACTGGTTGCCATGATCTTCGTTTTCTGAATGTTGAGCTTCAAGCCAACTTTTTCACTCTCCTCTTTCACTTTCATTAAGAGGCTTTTTAGTTCCTCTTCACTTTCTGCCATAAGGGTGGTGTCATCTGCATATCTGAGGTTGTTGATATTTCTCCCTTTTTCCAGTCCTGTGGCTACTGCTGAGTTTTCCAAATTTGCTGGCATATTGAGTGCAGCACTTTCACAGCATCATCTTTCAGGATTTGAAATAGCTCAACTGGAATTCCATCACCTCCACTAGCTTTGTTCGTAATGATGCCTTCTAAGGCCCACTTGACTTCACATTCCAGGATGTCTGGCTCTAGGTGAGTGATCACACCATCATGATTATCAGGGTCATGAAGATCTTTTTTTGTACAGTTCTTCTGTGTATTCTTGCCACCTCTTCTTAATATCTTCTGCTTCTGTTAGGTCCTTACCATTTCTGTCCTTTATCGAGCCCATTTTTGCATGAAATGCTCCCTTGGTATCTCTAATTTCTTGAAGAGATCTCTAGTGTTTGCCATTCTGTGACACTGTACAGGAGACAGGGATCAAGAACATCCCCATGGAAAAGAAATGCAAAAAAGCAAAATGGCTGTCTGGGGAGGCCTTACAAATAGCTGTGAAAAGAACAGAAGCAAAAAGCAAAAGAGAAAAGGGAAGATATAAGCATCTGAATGCAGAGTTCCAAAGAATAGCAAGAAGAGATAAGAAAGCCTTCCTCAGTGGTCAATGCAAATAGAGGAAAACAACAGAATGGGAAAGACTAGAGATCTCTTATTCCTTAGTATACCTTAAATATCCTCAAATTCTAATTTATTTACTACATTAAATATGCTATCAAATGGATCTCCCAAAGGACAAACTGACCCTAAAACTAAGACACTTCAAGCATAAAATATGTTTAGAATGAAAAGTACTGGCTTTGGAGTAAGACTATTACAAGCTATGTGCCTGTAATTCTATGCGAAATGGTTATCTGATCCTCCAATTCTCAATTAGTAGTAAGAATAAATGCTAACAACCATATAAGACTACCATAATTAAATATCAGTCCATGAAGCATATATGATTCAAAGATAACCTCATAACACAGTAAGGAAACTTTTCTGATTTCTGCATTATGGATATTCACTTTCTCTTCCATATTACTTGATAAGGTTACTTAAAATAGGATAAAGTATAGTACAAGTAATATCCTTACTTCAGTGCAGCCTCTCAGTAATCTAAAACAAAGCCAATCAAATAGCCAGGAATCTTTTTCCCATGGAAACTCCTTGCCAAAAAAATTAATTACATATTAAAGACGGTATGACTGTGCATTGAAAAAGGAAGGGAATTAAAACTAAAGGCCATCCCCAAACTTCTAAACCAGACAAAAGCAAACAAACACTTGGAAGACAATGGTCACACAAAATAATTTAAGCACATATTTAAGTATGCGAGTGGGGGTAAAAATGCCAATACAGGCAAGGCTACTCAAGTTCTCCCCACATATTCTGTCTTGCCTGCCTGCACAAAAAGAATTCAGTGGCCAACTGTAAACGCGTCAAAGTTACATGCAGACATTTTAGTTGACTAGGAACAATATACAGAAAATACAGCAGGTAGCCCTGGGAACACAAAAGGATCATAGTCTAAAGCTTTGTTAGGATTTGTTAAACTAAGGATGGAAAAAAGAATCATTATCTGTCATGCCCTCCTGTCACACCCTCTTATTTGTACTCATAACTGCGAGCTGTTTTAAAGACAATGGCAATGTTATTAAGGGTACCTTCATGCTGTGCCAAAGCACATATACAGAGCAATTCAGAACAATCAGTCTTACTTTCATAAAAGCAAAGGTTGCAGCCAAATGAAATGGGTGGATACCACGTTAAACAATCTTGGAATTAGCTAATAGGATATGGGAAAAAATGATCCTAATGTCGATGCTAAATTCCCTTCCTTCTTTCCACACACAACAATTTTTACTATTTGAAAAGCACTAGTCAAGAAAGATTTCATTTACGAAGACCTAAACACAGCCTGTTTTTAAGCACAAAGATGCTTATTATTTCCTTGTATAATAAACTTTAAAACTTTATAAACATATATATATATATATATATATATATGTGGAAACCTTTAAATATAAACACTAATAACTCAAAATGACTGCAAATGGTGACTGCAGCCATGAAATTAAAAGACACTTACTCCTTGGAAGGAAAGTTATGATCAACCTAGATAGCATATTCAAAAGCAGAGACATTACCAACAAAGGTCCGTCTAGTCAAGGCTATGGTGTTTCCAGTGGTCATGTATGGATGCGAGAGTTGGGCTGTGAAGAAAGCTGAGCACCAAAGAATTGATGCTTTTGAACTGTGGTGTTGGAGAAGACTCCTGCAAGGAGATCCAACCAGTCCATCGTAAAGGTCAGTCCTGGGTGTTCTTTGGAAGGAATGATGCTAAAGCTGAAACTCCAGTACTTTGGCCACCTCATGTGAAGAGGTGACTCATTGGAAAAGACTCTGATGCTGGGAGGAACTGGGGACAGGAGGAGAAGGGGACGACCGAGGATGAGATGGATGGATGGCATCACCGACTCGATGGACGTGAGTGTGAGTGAACTCCGGGAGTTGGTGATGGACAGGGAGGCCTGGCGTGCTGCGATTCATGGGGTTGCAAAGAGTAGGACACGACTGAGCGACTGAACTGAATAACTCTAAAGAAAATCAGGTGTTATATAAACATTTAATGAAAGTGAAGAGAAGGCAATGGCACCCCATTCCAGTACTCTTGTCTGGAAAATCCCATGGATGGAGGAGCCTGGTGGGATGCAGTCCTTGGGGTCGCACAGAGTCAGACACGACTGAAGTGACTTAGCAGCAATGAAAGTGAAAACTGAACGAAGACAACAAGTAACAGTGAAACCTAATGCTTTGCTTGTTGCTGTTATTCTACTGCTCTATTCCTCAGGAAACAAATGATTCTCCCACTGGGTTTCCTGGCTCTGTTTTCCTAATTATAATGAAGTTTAAAACATTAAGCAATTATTTTAGTCAGGCTTCTCTAGTTGTGGCACACAGGCTCAGCAGTTTCTGCACACGGACTTAGTTGTCCCATGGCATGTGGGAACTTAGTTCCCTGACCAGGGATCGAACCCTAGTCCCCTACATTGGTAGGCAGGTTCTTAACCACTGGACCACCAGGGAAATCCCTAAGCAATTGTTTCTGTAAGTTTAGTAATCGCATAATTGTATGGCTTACTTTCAGAGAATAAACGAATTGCTTTTTAAACAACTAGGAAGAGGAGGACTATGCATTATATACACGAACACATATTTAAGCAGGCCTTTCAGCAAGAATGTAAAGTTTATTTGATAAAAAAACTAGTTATTCTTTACTACTAGACTATACAGGTTTAAAATGCACTTTATTCGTCACTGTGGCATGTCAATATTTTAATCAATTGTATTCAGTCTAAATTAATTATGTTAGTTAATGCTCTGTTAACTGCCTTTAAGGCAAAAATCAGAAAAGGGACAAAGAAAGAGCTTAAACAATGATAGGACTATAATTACATGAACATAACCTTATACACAGACATAGTACTATTAGTAGTAAAACAGAAAAATGAGGGACAAAATTCAAGTCTTAGGAGAAATTTCACTACCAAATTGACTCTGAAAACTTTTATACAAAAATTTTAATAGCTTGCATTTAAGACTCATATTTATGAAAGATGTTTTTAGATATAATTTTAATGCATTAATTAGAACTTATACGTTAGATCAACAGCTAGTACAAGAGAAATCTATTGCTTAAACCAAACTGAAAGAGGAGTGTCTTCTCAGATACGCTGTTTTTAAAAGAAGCTCACAAGAGTTTAAACTCTTCCCGGGCAGCTTCTCAGAAGGTAGAGTATCTACTGCCCTATTCTGCTCTAAGAAAAGGAACCATTTATGAAAATTTCTGCCAAAAATTGCTTGGTAGATAAAATTTAAAATTTTAATAAATCTTTTTAAAATATGCATTTTGAAAACCAGGTTTACAGAGAGCTCCAAACCTAGACAAATGATTAAAATAAAAATAGGCTGGAGGGGCTTCCCTGGTGGCTCAGTGGTGGGGAGTCCATCTGTCAATTTTGGAGACACAAATTCAACCTCTGATCGGGGAGGATCCCACACGCTGCAAACCAACTGAGCCCACGCATCACAACTATTGAGCCTGCTAGAGGCCAGGAACCGCAACTACTGAAGCCCTGTGCCCTAGAGCCTGTGCTCCCCAACAAGAGAAGTCACCTCAATGACTGCGCACCACAACCAGCCAGTAGCCCCGCTCGCTGCAACTAGAGGAAATTTCACACAGGAAAGAAGATCCAGCACAGCCAAAAATAAATTAATTAAAAATATGTTGGAGACTTCCAGTGGTTCACGTCAGGAAACTAAGATTCCACATGCCACACTACATGGTCAAAAAAGAAAATAAATAAAAATTAAAATAAAAAATAGGCTGACCACATAAATTATAGGCTATTTACAGTGACTTTGGGCAAAATCATTTATTATTAAGGCTGCTGTTGCTGAGTTGCTAAGTCATGTCCAATTCTTTGAGACCTCGTGGACTGCAGCACGCCAGCCTTCCCTGTCCTTCACTATCTCCCAGACTTTGCTCAAACTGATGTCCATTGAATTGGTGATGAAATCCAACCAGCTCATCCTCTGTCTCCCCCTTCTCTTCCTGCCCTTGATCTTTCCCAGCATCAGGGATTCTTCCATTGAGTTAGCTCTTTGCATCAGGTGCCCAAAGTACTGGAGCTTCAGCTTCAGCATCAGTCCTTCTAATGAATATTCAGGCCTGATTTCCTTTAGGATGGACTGGATGGATCTCCCTACAGTCCAAGGGACTCTTTAAGAGTTTTCTCCAACACCACAATTCAAAAGCATCAGTTCTTCAGTGCTCAGCCTTCTTTCTGGTCCAACTCTCACATCCACACATGACTACTGCAAAAGGTCTAGCTTTGACTAGACGGACCTTTGTCAGCAAAGTGATGTTTCTACTTTTTCATACGCTGTCTAGGTTTGTCATAGCTTTTCTTCCAAGGAGCAAGCGTCTTTTCATTTCATGACTGCAGTCACCATCTGCAGTGATTTTGGAGCCCAAGAAAATAAAATCTGTCACTGTTTCCACTGTATCCCCATCTATTTGCCATGAAGTGATGGGACCGGATGCCAAGATCTTAGTTTTCTGAATGTTGAGTTTTAAGCCAACTTTTTCACTCTCCTCTTTCACCCTCATCAAGAGGCTCTTTAGTTCCTCTTCACTTTCTTCCATTCAGTTCAGTTCAGTTCAGTCACTCAGTCGCATCTGACTCTTTGTGACCCCACAGACTGCAGCACACCAGGCTTCCCTGTCCATCACCGACTCCTGGAGTTTGCTCAAACTCATGTTCATCCAGTTGGTGATGCCATCCAACCATCTCATCCTCTGTCATCCCGTTCTCCTCCTGTCTTTAATCTTTCCCACCATCAGCGTCTTTTCCAAAGAGTCAGTTCTTCCCATCAGGTGGCCAAAGTATTGGAATTTCAGTTTCAGCATAAGTCCTTCCAATGAATATTCAGAACTGATGTCCTTTTGGATTGACTGATTTGATCTCCTTGCAGTCCAAGGGACTCTCAAGAGTCTTCTCCAACACCACAGTTCAAAAGCATCATTCTTTGGCGCTCAGCTTTCTTTATAGTCCAACTCTAAACATCCATGCATGACTGCTGGAAAAACCATAGCTTTGACTAAACGGACCTTTGTCGGCAAAGTAATGTCTCTGCTTTTCAATATGCTGTTTAGGTTGGTCATAGCTTTTCTTCCAAGGAGCAAGCATCTTTTAATTTCATGGTTGCAGTCACCATCTGCAGCGATTTTGGAGCCCAAGAAAATAAGTTTCTAACTCTTTCCACTGTTTCCCCATCTATTTGCCATGAAGTGATGGGACTGGCTGCCATGATCTTAGTTTTTTGAATGTTGAGTTTTAAGTCAACTTTTTCACTCTCCTCTTTCCCTTTCATCAACAGGCTCTTTAGTTATTCTTCGCTTTCTGCCATAAGGGTGGTGTCATCTGCGTATCTGAGGTTGTTGATATTTCTCCCTGCAATCTTGATTCCAGTTTGTGAGTCATCCAGCCTGGCATTTAGCATGATGCACTCTGCATATAAGTTAAAAAAGGAGGGTGATAATATACAGCCTTGACGTACTCCTTTTCTAGTCCTGGACTGGTCCAGTTGTTCCATGTCCAGTTCTAACTGTTGCTTCTTGTCCTACATACAGGTTTCTCAGAAAACAGGTAAGGTGGTCTGGTATTCCCATCTTTAAGAATTTTCACAGTTCGTTGTGATCCACACAAAGGCTTCAGCATAGTCAATGAAGCACAAGTAAATGTTTTTCTGGAATCTCCTTGCCTTTTCTATGAGTCAACAAGGATTGGCAATTTGATCTCTGGTTCCTCTGCCTTTCCTAAATCCAGCTGGTACATCAGGAAGTTCTCAGTTCACATACTATTAAGCTTAGCTTGAAGGATTTTGAGCATTACTTTGCTTGCATGTGAAATGACCACAACTGTTCAATAGTTTGAGCATTCTTTGGCATTACCTTTCTTTGGGATTGGAATAAAAACTGACCTTTTTCAATCCTGTGGCCACTGCTGAGTTTTCCAAATTTTCTGGTATATTAAGACTGAGGCCATACTTTTAAAGTTATCTGGTAAACTTGATGAGAATGATACAAAAGTTTAGCACTTACCCAAAGTATTGCAAAAGGCAAAACAAAGATACATTTCACATCTGTAGGCATTCCCAAAAACTACCTAAAGCAAGTATAATGCTGCAAATCTTTTCTAAATTACCTATTAAATTATTTTTAAAGCAAAATAAGGAAATAAAAATTTCAATCTGTTTTGTGTACTGGGTTGGCCAATAAGTTCATTTGAGTTCTTCTGTAACATCTTACAGAAAAAGCCAAATAAACTTTTTGGCTGACCCAGTATTTGAAATCTATTAAAGGTCAAAAGAAAAAACAGCCTAATTGAACAGAACATAGAAAACTAATAAATATTTCATTTCAATCAAACCCCCATCTCATCCTTACTACTTTGAAGTACAGTAACTCTGCTAATCCCTTAACATCTGTAGAAGCTTCAATTTGGGGTATTTTGTTTTGTGCTTTTGCTCTGCAATTAAATGATTGCTTTGCATCAAAGAAAGATGATATGAAAACATAGAATTATTCAAGTTTACAATAAAATAAAGTGATGGGAGAGGAAAAGGAGACTGATATATAGAAATCTTTGCAAGATTCCACTCTGCTCAAAAATGACTTAAAATTATATCTAATTAGTATCCAAACTTAAAAATTCTAAAAGATTTTTTTCATGAATGAGAATGACAGTGATAGTATCAAGGAAATTCAGGGTTGGTGTTCCAAGAATTTGAGATGATCTGTGGAAAAGGCAACGGCACCCCACTCCAGTACTCTTGCCTGGAAAATCCCATGGACGGAGGAGCCTGGTAGGCTGTAGTCCATGGGGTCGCTAAGAGGCAGACACGACTGAGTGACTTCACTTTCACTTTTCACTTTCATGCATTGGAGAAGGAAATGGCAACCTACTCCAGTGTTCTTGCCTGGAGAATCCCAGGGACGGGGGAGCCTGGTGGGCTGCCATCTATGGGGTCGCACAGAGTCAGACACGAGTGAAGCGACTTAGCAGCAGCAGCAGAGCCAATCTCATTAGAAGTGAGACATATACTAACTCATATTAAACAATTTCATCCTTTTACCAGCAGACATATCATTGTAACTAAGCAGTAAATTCAAATACTATACTTTCCCTTGTGCATCCTTAGAAGGTAACAGATTGATTTTTGATATAAGATCCTAAATTTGTTTAATGCATGCAAACATATACACACTTTTTACAAACACCTATAACTGAGGCCTTCTTAAACCCACCAAAAAAAAAAAAAGGTTAGATGAGACGGTATCTCCCTCCATGATTTAGCTTAATCCTAAGAATATTCCTCCAGGATTCTGTCCGAAGTATAGCAATATACCTACATTTGGTTAATGCACTAGTTCATGATACTTTTCATATTAAAATTTTAAAACATCAATCCACTAAAAAAAAAAAAACCCTAAAAACAGATTTTATAGTCTAAGATGTAAAACCACTCATTATCAAAGTTTCAATTCACACTTCTCAAAAGATTAACTAAGTACACAGTTTTATAATGACAAAGCACACAACTTGCCTTGAGAGGAAGTCATAGCAGTTGAATTTAATATATGCCAAAGCCCTCATTTCAGATGCTACCTTAACTCCACATCTAGTATTACAGAGTAAATAACGAATTATGGTAGTAAAGCCCCACAAAATCCTCTTTACTGGTAGAAATAATCAGTAAAGAGGTCTGTCTTTCACTATCTACTAGTGGTGGTGTCAGGCCTCTGGAAAGTGGCATGAAATTTTTTTGTTTACCACAAGGAAACCCAGAAGTTTAGGAACATGGGACTTGCTCATTGGTTTATTGTAGAATCACTGATGGAGACCAGAGTAATAAAACTCTCCAAGTGCAAAATTAAATGTAACTTGCCCAATTTTGTGAGCTAAAGAGAGTCAAGTTCTGAGAACTAAGGAAGGCAATCATTTAAGGTCTCCTAAACCTCTGAAGTATAAATACAATTCCTGGCGCACCAACAAAAAATATAATGTTTCAGTTCCTTTTTTAAGTGTTTCAAGTTAGGTGTTTTAATACATTTTGATAACAGCTCCATAGTCTTTTCAAAATAACTAACAACCATTATTGAACACTTAGTATTTTCCAAGACTTATATGAAGCCCAAACAACAAATAAATTAGATAAGTATCATCTAAGCCCTCCTATGGTGCTGACATTCTAACAGGGAAGGCAGATAAACAGTTATAAAACAAACATACAAGAGCTAAAACTATAAAACTCTTAAATCTTCATGACCTGGGATTAAGCAGTAGTTTCTTACCTATGACACCAAAGGTACAAACAACAAACAACAGAAGAAAAGATAGACTCCAGCTAAATATAAAACTTTTTTAACTACCAAGAAAGTGAAAAACACAGCCTCCCAGAATGGGATAAAATATGTGCAACACTGGACTGGAAGAAACACAAGCTGCAATCAAGATTACCGGGAGAAATATCAATAACCTCAGATATGAAAATGACACCACCCTTATGGCAGAAAGTGAAGAGGAACTAAAAAGCCTCTTGATGAAAGTGAAAGTGGAGAATGAAAAAGTTGGCTTAAAGCTCAACATTCAGAAAACGAAGATCATGGCATCCGGTCCCATCACTTCATAGGAAATAGATGGGGAAACAGTGGAAACAGTGTCAGACTTTATTTTGGGGGGCTCCAAAATCACTGCAGAGGGTGATTGCAGCCATGAAATTAGAAGACGCTTACTCCTTGGAAGAAAAGTTGTGACCAACCTAGATAGTATATTCAAAAGCAGAGGCATTACTTCGCTGACTAAGGTCCGTCTAGTCAAGGCTATGGTTTTTCCCGTGGTCATGTATGGATGTGAGAGTTGGACTGTGAAGAAGGCTACTGCTACTGCTACTGCTGCTGCTAAGTCGCTTCAGTCATGTCCAACTCTGTGCGACCCCATAGACGGGAGCCCACCAGGCTCCCTCGTCCCTGGGATTCTCCGGGCAAGAACACTGGAGTGGGTTGCCATTTCCTTCTCCAATGCATGAAAGTGAAAAGTGAAAGTGAAGTCGCTCAGTCGTGTCCGACTCTTAGCGACCCCATGGACTGCAGCCCACCAGGCTCCTCCGTCCATGGGATTTTCCAGGCAAGAGTACTGGAGTGGGGTGCCATTGCCTGCTCCGGAAGAAGGCTGAGCGCTGA
The DNA here is from genome assembly GCA_006410635.1 of Cephalophus harveyi. Taxonomy (NCBI): domain Eukaryota; kingdom Metazoa; phylum Chordata; class Mammalia; order Artiodactyla; family Bovidae; genus Cephalophus; species Cephalophus harveyi. The sequence continues at coordinate 38,240 of SJYT01072274.1, read as the reverse complement.
AGAATTGATGTTGTTGGAGAAGACTCTTGAGAGTCCCTTGGACTGCAAGGAGATCCAACCAGTCCATTCTGAAGGAGATCAACCCTGGGATTTCTTTGGAAGGAATGATGCTAAAGCTGAAACTCCAGTACTTTAGCCACCTCATGCGAAGAGTTGACTCATTGGAAAAGATTCTGATGCTGGGAGGGACTGGGGACAGGAGGAGAAGGGGACAACCGAGAATGAGATGGCTGGATGGCATCACGGACTCGATGGACGTGAGTCTGAGTGAACTCCGAGAGATGGTGATGAACAGGGAGGCCTGGCGTGCTGCGATTCATGGGGTCGCAAAGAGTCGGACACGACTGAGCGACTGAACTGAACTGAACTGAATATTTCTGATAAAGGATTTGTATATAGAATATAATGAACTCTTGTAACTCAATAATAATACAAAGTAATACAAACAATACAAAGAGATAGTTCAATTAAAAATAAGGAAGGGAGACTCGCCTGGAGCTCCAGTGGCTAGGACTGCACTCCCAACACAGGGGGCCCAGGTTTGATCCCTGGTCAGAGAATTAGATCCCACCTACTGCCCCTAAAGATTCTGCATGCCACAATTAAGCCCCAGCCCAGCCAAATAAAGAAAGAAATATTTTTTCTAAAAAAATAGGAAAGGATATTAATAGAAAATTCCCCAAAGAAGATACACCAATGGCAATAAAGACATGAAAAGATGCTCAACACCATTAGCTACCAGAAAAACTCAAATCAAACCCACAATGAGATCGACTTCACACACACTCAGGATGGTTAAAATCAAAAAGAGGCAATTCTTGTTGGAAAGAATATGGCTAAGTTGGAACTGTCATACACTGGTGTTGGAAATGTAAAATATGTGGCAGCTATGGAGAACAGTTTGGCAATTCTTCAAAAGACTAAACATAGAGTTGCCATATGATTCAGCAATTCCACTCCTACTTATGGTCTCTAGAGAAATGAAAACATACTCTACACAAAACTTGTACATGGATGTTCATAACAGCATTATTCATAATAGCCAAAAAATAAATGTCCATCAATTGATGAACAGTGTATATCCATATGCTGAAATACTATTCAGCCATAAAAAGGAATGAAGTGCTGATATGCGTTACATGGATAAACCTTGAAAATATTATGCTAAATGAAAGAAGTCAGACATAAAAGATCACATAAAGTATGATTCCATTTATATGAAATATCCAGAATAAGCAAATCTAGGGAGACAGAAGGTAGATTTAGTGGTTGTTATTAATAGTCACTGGAGGGATGGGGGAAATGTGTGTGACTGTTAATGAGTATAGGGACTCTTTTTGGTATCTTTATGACAGCAGGTAGTATTCTCATGACTTGAATCGAGTGTTCTATAATTGACTTGGTTGTGATCACACAACTATGTGAATAGCACTGAACTGTACACTTTATACAGGGTAATTGCATGGTATGTGAATTATGTTTCAATAAAGCTGTTACTTTATAAAAAATGGTATTAAGAAACATGTAAAAGGAATCTTCATCTAATCTGGAGAATCAGGAGAGTTTAGTGAAGACCTGGATGCTGCATTTTAGTTGCAGCACATGATATCCAATTCCCTGACCAAGGATCAAACCTGGGCCCCCTGATTTGGGAGTGTGGAGTCTTACCACTGGATCACCAGGGAAGTCCCCAAACCCTTAATTATTATATTTAATCCTAATAACCCTTTGAAGTATGGGCAGTTATTATCATCATTTTACAGATAAGGAAACTGAGACATGGTGAAGGAAAGTAATCTGCCCAAGGTCACAGCAAGTGGTGCTATTATGACTTGAACAAAAGCATTCTGGCCCCCAAATCCCCCATACTCTAATACTTCACTACCCACCCTTTCCTGGAAATTGCCTATCAGTTCATTACAACATAGTTTTGTATATTCAATCCTGTACAGTAAGCAGATACATTATACATTTATACGCAAGTTTCTTTGGTTGAGCACTAGGTGAAGTACTTAACTTGGGTTTAGAGACCATGTTTTGTAACACTTTTAACCTTTAAACTCTGGAATCACACTCAGCAAGACAGGTTTATTGATTATTAGTGGCTCTGAGAATTAAGACTTCCTGAAAGACATCTGTTTCACACAACTGAGGAGGTATTACTCATTATATTATTATCACCATATCCTTTATGTGTATAAACCAATAAGTAGAATATAGTTAGAACTTGTGGTAAAGAAATGTTCTGGTATTTGTGTAAGAAAGTAGATCAGGCTTGAGTTTCTAGCATGAGTATCTGCATGGATGATAGTCCCTATGTCTATGAGACATCAAAGTCAAAATAAATAATAGCTGGATATGTGGACCTGGTCCTCAGAAGAACTGGACCAAGGAGGTAAACTTGGAAGTTTAGGCATACAGCATGGTAGCTCAAAGCCATGATATTAGGTTGATGCAAAAGTAATAGCAGTTTCGGATCCTGAATTTTAATTCATTATAACTAGGCTCAAACACATCCTTATTAATCAAAATAGGAACCATTACAACCAACACATTTTTCCCAATGAGAAATGTTTGTTTATTCCCAAAGCAAAAAAAAAAAATCCATGCTTCGAAATTCAATGAACTCTCGGAATGCATTTTCTGCATCCAGCTGGTTGTGGAAGCATTTTCCTTGCAAAAAGTTGTCAAGATGCTTAATGAAGTGGTAGTCAGTCAGTGGGAGGTGCAGTGAATATGGCAGATGAGGCAAAACTTCGTAAACCAATCCATTCAACTTTTGAAGCATTGGTTGTGTGACATACAGTCAGACATTGCCACAGAGAAGAATTGGGCCCTTTCTGTTGACCAATGCCAGCTGCAGGCATTGCAGTCTTTGGTGCGTCTTACTGATTTGCTAAGCATACTTCTCAGATGTAATGGTTTCGCTGGGATCCAGAAAGTTGTAGTGGATCAGACCGACAGCAGACCACCAAACAGTGGCCATGACCTTTTTTTTGGTGCAAGACCACTGAGCTGATCGTTGCTCGTTGTAATATAAAATCCACTTTTTGGTGCAGATCACAATCCGGTCAAGAAATGGTTCACTGCTGTTGTGCAGATTAAGAGAAGACAACACTCCAAAATGATGATTTTTTTTATTTGCAGTCAGCTCAGGAGGCACCCACTTTTCGAACTTTTTCACCTTTCCAATTTGCTTCAAATGCCAAATGACCATAGAATGATCAATACTGAATTCTTGGGCAACTTCTTGTGTAGTTATAAGTGGATCAGCTTCCATGATGCTCTCAGTTGGTCATTGTCAACTTCCAATGGCTGACCACTGCTTTCCTCATCTTTAAGGGTCTTGTCTCCTTTGCAAAACTTCTTGAATGACCACTGCACTGTACATTCATCAGCAGTTCCTGGGCCAAATGTGTTGTTAATGTTCCAAACTGTCACCACAGCTTTATGACCCATTTTGAATTCAAATAAGAAACCACTCAAATTTGCTTTTTGCCTAACATCATTTCCAAAGTATAAAATACATGTAAAATAAACAGCAAGTAATAATTCATTAGCAAAAATCATAAAGCAAGAAATGTACATTAAAAGATGTACAGCATAACCACATTTATTTAAAATGTATTCCAATATCAAATGGCAAAGTTCAACAAGGGAAAACCAAAATTACTTTTGCACCAACCTAATAACAGGTTATAAATGCCTAAGGAGAAAGCACAGGTAGAGAAAAGGTCTTAAAACATTGGTTTTCCAATTTCATAAGCATCACAATCACCTGGAGGGCTTGTTAACCAGACCCATATGGCTGGGTCCCATCTTCAGAATTTTTGACTCAGTAGGTCTGGGTAGGACCTGAGAATTTTCATTTCTAACAAGTTTGCAAGTGATGCTGATGTTGCAAGTCTGGGGAACCACACTTTGAGAACCAATAGCCCAGAGCAAAGCCCTACAGAACTCTGATAATTCTCGGATAAGGAACCTAAAAGGAGACCAAAAGGAGCCCAGAGCAAGGTAGGAGATATACTACTCCAATGAAATTATTCTTTACCAAAGTCACCAGCAACATAACTAATAATCCAGTGGAAACATATGACTCTTTAAAACTTCAAAATAAATTCTACTTGAAACAAAATGTATGGAGCACCTACCATATGCTAGGCAAATCTGTTGCCTGTAACTTGACCCTTTCTCCTCCCTTGGGTTCTGAAATATCACTCACTCCCTTGTAGTTACTTCTTTTGTTATCTTCTTTCTCTCTTTCCACCCACTCAAAATATTTCAAGATTTCCCCAGAATTCTGAGTCTTCTCTTCTTCATGCAAGCTCTCCCAGGGCAATTTCACCTAATCCTCTGCTGCTGCTGCTGCTGCTAAGTTGCTTCGGTTGTGTCCAACTCTGTGCGACCCCATAGACAGCAGCCCACCAGGCTCCCCCGTCCCTGGGATTCTCCAGGCAAGAACACTGGAGTGGGCTGCCATTTCCTTCTCCAATGCATGAAAGTGAAAAGTGAAAGTGAAGTTTCACCTAATCCTCTGAGTACCATCTAACTGCCAATAATTCTCCCACACCTCACCTTTAGAATTGACTTTGCCTCTGGGCTTCAGATCCTATTTCCCACTGCCAACCAACCATATATTTATTAATACAAACTACACCTCTTTCTTTCTATATTCTCATTTCAAAAAGCACAACTATCCACCAAGAGGACCAAGCCAGAAATCTGTGACTCTTCCTAGAGCAACTGTTCTCAACTTTATCTGCATATTGGAACTCCCAGGAGCTTAAAAAAAAAAAAAACCTCACTCATAAGTCTAGTAATAATATGGTAACAATAATCCTGTTAATTATCCTGTTCTATGTCCCTTACACACATGCTCATAAAGTACTTAGCAAAAATGCTTGTGAACACCCAGGAAAATGGAGCTATCTTCATAAACATTTTAAATTCAGCTCTTCCGAAGTCTCAAATTTCTGATTAGAATCAACATTTGTTTAAACTATTTCATTAACAAAAAGACAAACAGATGAAAAATTTGTTTAAAAGACCCTCTAGGGTAAACTTTAAAAACGTTCAAATTCACTGATGACCCATACACCAGGGTGGAGGGAGGGGGAGGGGCGGCACCAATATATTCAGACAAGCCAATAGGAGAGCCCATTATATACATTACTTCAAAGAGCTTGCAAATGAGACGTTCAATTCCACAGTGATAGCAAAGCTCCTCTTTGGTGTTACTTTGTATTTTGAGTATTTTCAAAAAAGAATAACCAAGATTTAACACAGCCGCTATCTTTCAAGGTATAATGCTGTGTTTGTGTCCCTTGCCCAATGATGTTAGTTTAGCAAATCTACTTTTTCTTGAAAAGATGTGCAGGAATGGGCAAACGGTTAAGTCGGTAAGTTCATTTAAGGTTGCAAAAGTCTGCTTTCACCTAAGATGGCCAGTTTCTTATGACTTTAGAATTAACAGGATAGTTCACAAATAGCCTGGAATATGACAAGAAACCAAAGAATAAAAGTTACCAAAAATTTTGACTAGAATAAAGAGTACAGGTTATTTTTAATTGTTGTTTGCTTTAGCTGAACAAATGCATAGTACATTTGTGTTACAAATGGATCAGAATAAAGCTATATATTTAAAAAATAAAACGTGCATGCAAATACCACCAGAGTATATAAACATAATAAAAAAAAAAAAAGCCTTAAAAAAAAAAAAAACTTACAAGCTTTTGCACATCAAAGAAAACCATAAACAAAACAAAAAGGCAACTTAAAGATTTGGAAAAAATATCTGAAAATAATGTGACCAAAAAGAGCTTAATTTCCAAAGTATATAAACAGCTCATACAACTCAGTTAAAAAAAAAAAAACCCCAATGAAAATATGGGCAGAGGACTTGTGATCCAGTGGTTATTAATCCTCCTGCCAATGCTGGGGACACAGGTTCCATCCGTGGTCCAGGAGGATTCCACACGCCACGGAGCAAACAGGCCCATGCACCACAACTACTGAGCCCTTGCGCATTAGAGCCCAAGCTCCACAACAAAAGCAGCCACCAAAATGAGAAGTCCAGATGCTGCAACTAGAGAGTAGCCTCTGTTTGCCGCACAGTAACAAAGACCCAGGGCAGCCAGAAATAAGCACATTAAAAAAAAAAAAAGGTAGCTTTAAAAAAAAAAGGGGGCAGAAGACTCAAACAGATATTTCTCCAAAGAAGATTTACAGATGGCCAACAAGCACATGAAAAGATGTTCAACATCACTAATTACTAGAGAAATGCAAATCAAAACTACAATGAAATATCACCTCACACCAATCAGAATAGCCAACAGTAAAAAGTCCACAAACAATAAATGTTGGTGAGGGTGTGGAGAAAATGGAACCCTTCAACACTGTTAGTGGGAATGTAAATTGGTATAGCCAATATGGAGAACAGTATGGAGGTTCCTTAAAAAAAGTTACCAATCCTACTGCTTGACATGTTTCTGGAGAAAATTATAATTCAAAAGGATAAATACACCACAATGTTCAAAGCAGAACTATATACAATAGCCAAGACACGGAAGCAACCTAAACGTCCATCAACAGGTGGATAAAGATGTGGTACCCAGACAATCACAAATGGAATACTACTCAGCCGTTAAAAATGAAATAATGCCATTTGTAGCAGCATGGATAGACCCAAGATTACCATACTAAATGAAGTAAGTCAGACAAAGACAAGTATCATATGCTAACACTTCAATGTGAACTTTAAAATATGATACAAATAAACTATTTACAAAACAGAAACAGATTCAGACATAGAAAACAAACATATGGTTACCAAAGAGAAAAACGAGGCGAGAAGGATATATTAGGAGTTAGGAATTAGCAGATACAAACCACTATATATAAAACAGAGAAACAATGAGGTACTACTGTATAACACAATGAACTATATTCAATACCTTGTAATAATCTATAATGGAAAGAATATGAAAAAGAAATGCAAATATATAACTAAATCACTTTGCTATATACCAGAAATACAACATTGTAAATCAACTACAATAAAAAAATTTTTAATTTTAATAAAATTCCAAAATGTACAAATTAGTAACCTTTGTATCTTCAGAATTACTAGGATATTTAGAATGTTTATTGATGATATACAAGAGCTTAATAAAAAATTTCATTCTAGACACAATAACTGCTTCTGGGGAAGACACTGTGTACAGTGTGAAAAAATGGCTGACTTTCCAATATACACCCTTTTGTATCATTTAAAACGTTTACTATGTGCATGTATTGTATATTGTATAAGTATGCCTCCAGATTCAACTGCCAATTTACAGGAGATACAGAGGACATAAGAACATGTTAATTAAGCTAAGCCACAGGGACACAGTCATTAAAACCCAGACTGAGAAACCCTAAAAGCCATAAAATAAAATCTGATTTCTTTAATAAACAGATTCACAAGGGAGAGAGAAAATGAGAGCAGTAGATTAAAAGGGCCTTAAAGGTCATTACCAACCAACTGCAAATTAGGAACTTTACATGGATACCGATTCAAACTATGACATCTGAGATAGGTGAACCTTTGAACACGGACATTTGATGACATTAAGGCATTTAAGGGGGTGATATATATATACGTTTTTTGAGTCCTTATCTCTTAAAGGTACCCTGGACTCCAATTAATACTTGGGATTTGCTTAAAAATAATCCAGGAGGATGAAGCAAGAGGGTAATAAATGAAACAAAACTGGGAATGATTTGACACAGTGGTAAAGAATCCACCTGCCAGTCCAGGACACACAGGAGTCTCGAATTCCATCTCTGGGTCAAGAAGATCCCCAGAGTAGAAAATGGCAACCCACTCCAGTATTCCTGCCTGAGAAATGCCAAGGACAGACAGGAGCCTGGTGGGCTATACAGTCCATGGGATCACAAAGAGTCAGTCGCAACTTAGTTATGGAGCATGAATACAAAGCTCTGACCGGTCCACGGGGGTTCACTAATGCACTGCATCTACTTTTATGTGATTAAAACCTGCCATAACAAGTTAGAAAGTCAAATATTTGCAAGATAGAAATATTTTTATATAAATGAAGAAAACCAAATCATTTTAAAATGATACCACATACAACTTAAATATATGTGGGTTTTAGATGAAATAAAGGAATTTGATGATACTATGATGGAGATTAAAACTCAGAAGCTAGGGGTCAGATCAATCTATTAAATTTGTTAGATTATATAATGGTATTGTGGTTATGGGGAAACTGCCTTTTTAAAAGACAAAATATTGATGTATTTACAGCTAAAAAAATGATATGTCTAGAATTTGCTTTAAAAAATTTTTTAATTGGGACAGGACAAGAATAAACAAGTATGGCAAAATGTTAAAACTAACTGGTACATGTATAGGGGCTCATGGACTATATGGTAGCGTGTATTTCCATCTTAAGATGTAAATAACATTATAATAATATCAACAATAAAAATAATAGATTCTAAGAACTTCCTCCACTATGTGAGAGAAGGGGAAAAAACAAGATAAATAATCCAAACTAAAACCCTAATTCAGATAAGGGTCAAGATTTGGGGGGAGGGAGCAAGAACCACTACACAAGGGCTTTACTCACTCAACTCACCTGAATTTTACACACAGCAGAGTATGGTAAAGAGAGTCCCAGTGTTCCACCATATTGGAGGCAACAGCCAAAGCAAAAAAAAAAAAAAATTATTTTCAAGAATTATTTCCTCCTGCCAGTTTTTGCCCTAGAAATACATTTATAAAGAACTTTCAAAAATGTCTCAAGTTCAGGAGTTGGGATTGTCAGTGAGTGTTTTGTATAAAAACAAAGCTTCCCTAATACCCTGAGCACGTACAATTCTGACAGGACATAAGAGTTTCTGGGCGTGAAAATGGTATTCTTTCATTCCTAGTTCTCTGGCTCTGCTCCAAGACTACTTTTATCAAGTTATCTTGAGTGAGATCCTTTTTTAGGGGAAACAGGAGGAACTTTGAAAGACTTTCATGGAAACATTTGCACATACACATTTCAGTCCTTGAAGTAATGATACCAAGTGTTCTTCAAGGTTCTAAAGAGAAAATTCTAAAATTACCTAATTCCACCCAAATTTCTGCTTCAGCCAATCACCACCATATTTAAATCACATAATTGTTACTATGGGTAGGAGAAAAGGAAAATGAATACTTTAATAATTTACTAAATGCCACTATTTAATACGCACTTTTAACTAGGTCTTCTAAGTACAACCTTATTAGGTAGGTGATTGATAGCACTATCAATGTCCAAAAATTACAGATGGGAAAAGCGGGGCACTGAAAGGCTAAGTAACCTGTTAAGTAAATGGTAGAACGAGACTTGAATCCAGTCTGGCTCCAGTACCTGGGCTACTCTCTGCTACAGAATTCATATCCTAGAACTTCTCACTCTGAAACACAAGGAAGAGGACTACATGAACATTTCCAGACGCTAGATCATTGACCCTCTTCACAATTCCAGTTACCTTTGAGATTTTACATTTTAAAAAACAAAATAAACAAAGGAAAATAACAAAACTAAAACATCCGGGCACATCCTTTTGTAAATAGTGTGGAAAGAATTAACAGCAGCTATTATAGGCACTGGAGAAGGAAATGGCAACCCACTCCAGTGTTCTTGCCGGGAGAATCCCAGGGACAGGGGAGCCTGGTGGGCTGCCGTCTATGGGGTTGCACAGAGTCAGACACGACTGAAGCGACATAGCAGTGGCAGCATTATAGGCACTAGCACCACTGACCAAAGCTAATAAGGCCCCTTATCTGCCCACTCTACTGCAAAGCTCACTAGTCAACAGATCCTGTCTAGGTCAAGAGATGCCAATCAGTTTTATATCGCTTCATTCTTTCATTTGATTGGTTAAATCAGAATCAAACATCTGTAATATGAAAGAGACAAGGAAACAAAAAGTTAAAGAAATGTGACAAAGGAATAAACAATTCATAAAACAGAACTCGTTAAAAGCTCTCTGAGATGATGGTGCATTCATAAATCAAGAAAGGAAGCTGTGAAAAGGCAAAAAAGTACAAGAAAAGACTCTTGAAAACAAATTTTTAAAAAGGTAGTATAAGGTTTTATACTGTGGAGGCAAAACCTAGAAAGTAGACAGAAACAGGAAACAGACAAGAAAGAACCAAAGGATACCCAGCATCCGTCCAGGAGGTCAGCATTTAAGTAACAGAAATTGCAGAATGAAAATAGGAAAAAAAAAAAATTGGAAAGAGGACATTTTCAGAGAAATGTACATGTTCTACAACTAAAAGATTTAATTAACTAAAAGATTTATAGTCTTCCAATTAATAAGGCCCACTCAGTGCTCAAATGAATAAAGACCCATGCCATCAAAATCTTTGGGAAATTTCAGGCAACAAAGACAAAAAAAGAAAATAAACGCTTTCAGAGAAAAGGTAGCTCATATGCAAAAGAACAAGAATGAAACTGGCCTCCCACAGCAATATAAATAAAACCAAAAATAAACAAATGGGGCCTAGTGAAACTTACAAGCTTTTGTGCAGCAAAGGAAACCATAAATAAAACAAAAAGACAACCTACCACATTTGCAGAGAAAATATCTGCAAATAATGCAACTGACAAAGACTTAACTTTCAAAATATATAAACAATTCAATAACAAAAAAGCAAACAACCCAATCAAAAAAAATGGACAGAAGACCTAATCAGACATTTCTCCAAAGAAAACTTACAGATGGCCGACAAGCACATGAAAAGATGCTCATCATAACTAATTATTAGAGAAATGCAAATCAAAACTACAATGAGGCACCACTTCACATGGGTTAGAATGGCCATCATTAAAAAGTCTACGAGTAACATGCTGGAGAAGGTGTGGAGAAAAGGAAACCCCTTACACTGTTGGTGATAATGTAAACTGGTCCAGCCACTGTGAAAAATGGTATGGAGGTTCTTCAGAAAAACTACAAATAGAAGTGCCATATGATCCAGCAATTCCACTCCTGGGCATACCTAGATAAAATTATAATTCAAAAAGATCCATGTACCCCAATGTTAGCAGCACTAATAGCCAAGACATTGAAACAACCTAAATGTCCACTGACAGAGGAATGGATCAAGAAGACGAGGTACATACAATGAAATACTACTCAGCCACTAAAAAGAACGAAATAATGTCATTTACAGCAACATGGATGGACCTGAGATTATCACAGTAAGTGAAGTCAGAAATAGAAAGAGAAATACCATCTAAGATCACTGATATGTGGAACCTAAAAAAATAATACAAATGAACTTACACAATAGGAACAGACTCTCAGACATTAAAAAAAAAAAAAAAATTTATGGTTATCAAAGAGGAGAGGCTAGGAGAGAGAGAAATTAGGAGTTTGGGATTAACACATACACACTACTATATATAAGACAGATAATCAACAAGGTGAGGTGAGGTGAAGTCACTCAGTCGTGTCCGACTCTTTGCGACCCCATGGACTGTAACCTACTAGGCTTCTCCGTCCATGGGATTCTCCAGGCAAGAACACTGGAGTGGATTGCCATTTTCTTCTCCAGGGGATCTTCCCGACCCAGGGATCGAACCCGGGTCTCCCACATTGGAGGCAAACGCTTTAACCTCTGAGCCACCAGGGAAGCCCAATCAACAAGGACTTCCTCTATATGACAGGGAACTTTTCTAAATATTCTGTAATAACCTATATAGGAAAAGAATCTGAAAAAGAATGCATATATGTATGTGTGTAAATAATCACTTTGCTGTATACCTGAACTAATACAACACTGTAAATCTACTATATTCCAATAAAAAAGTAAAATTAAAAGAGAAAGACAAATGCCATATGATATCATTATATATGGAATCTAAACTATGAAACAAATGAACTTATCTATGAAACAAACACCAACTCACAGATACAGAGAACACACTTGTGGCTGCCCAGGGCAGGGGAGGGGGACAGGCTGGGAGTCTGGGATCGGCAGATGCAAACCATTATTTATAGAATGGACGAACAACAAGGCCCGACTGCATAGCACTGGGAACTATACCCAATATTCTGTGACAAACCCCAGTGGAAACAAATATGAAAAAGAAAGTACATACAGGCTAAGTGAGTCACTTTTCTGTACAGCAGAAATTAACCCAACACTGTAAATCAACTATACTTCAATTAAAAAAAATAATAAAACTGGCCTAAGACTTCTTTTCAATAATGAAGAATACTAGCAAAGAATGAATCAATGCCTTTGAAGCGCTGACAGAAAATTATGTTCAACCTACAATTCTACTCTCAGCCACACTAACATTCCATTTTAAGATTAAAATAAAAACATTTTCAGACAAGGAAGAACTCAAAATTTACCTCCCACACATCTTACCTTAGTATGCAACCCAGCAAAACAAGGCAATACACCAAGAAAGAGGTCTATATAAAACTAGAGCAGAAGGATACAGGACATCAAGAGATGGATAACTATGAAAAAAGGAGACACCAGAGATTCATTCTATCTTTAAGAAAATGAAAAATATTAAGGTCAGTTATAAAAACTAACAAAACCCTCATCAAAAAAAAAAGTACAACTGAGAACTCTGATACGGAAAGGTTATGGCATCTGTTTTATCTCTGCAGAACTACCTTCTCCCCACCCCCAACACACATCTCCATCTGGGCATGGGACCAGGCTCAAGCTACTCTAATCTAGTCTCTCCACCTTGTCATAGCAACTTGTTCAGAAATAAACACAGAGCCAAGAATCAGTACTGGTGAGAGAGAGAGGTGAAGGAGGGTACCAAAAATAAACCCAAAGGAGGAAAGTAAAGGGATATAGGGAGACACTAACTCTTCTAAGTAACATTCAAGCACCTGGACCCAATCCTATTCTATTTGCCTGAACTCTCTATTTCCTTTCTTACTTAGGCTCTAACTGAACTAGTTTTCTAACACTAATAAGGATCTCTAACCAAAATACTCCTCTTTCAAAGCAAGAAGTCAAAAGACACCACCTACTGTTAGTAAAATAAAAATATACAGTATGTACTAAGGTGAGAAGAAAGGTAAAAATAATGAAATATAATTATATCAGAAAGAAGGTGGGGAACAGGGTAGTGGTGTTGGAAAATAATTCTTCATGGTTTTCTGTGTCTTGCAAGCAAGGCACAGTCTGCTCTTTGTTCTGGACTATATTCTCAAGGACGTTCATACCGTGAGCAACCTTGGAAGACAGAAGCTGTCTTCAGTATACTACTGTCTCCCTTTGAAGCAAAGAGCAAGCACGCTATTTGAAATATTTGAAATCCTTAAAAGCAGAGTTTTCTCCAGTAACAAAATCCATTATGTGAACAGTGTTGGCCCTCTCTGCAGTGTCCTGTGCGAAGTGCAGCTCTGGATACAGGCACAAATGAATGTTGATACCCTAGCTACTGCTAAGGCTATAAGTAATAAACTGTACTTCATCTCTGACTCTGCCTCCAACCATAACAGTCTATATTTCCACCAGCATCCATGAAACTGTGACAGGCTAATTTGTTAGCTTCAAGTAGAGTAAACCCTCAGATCCTTTGTAATTCTGGACAGGTCGTAAATGAGAGTTAAATCTTGACTATCACTATAGACAAATGCTTAAAATTGACAAATCTAGAAATGGAAGCATAAGCACATTAATATGGGGATTATCACTAGAAGAATCAAATAAAGAAGGAACTGAAGTGGTTCCCTGGGGGGTGGGAGGGGACTGGGAAGGCTGAGGACCAGGGGATTTTACTTTCATCATAAACTCTTTGAACTATCACTTTTCCCATCCACCATAAACATGCATTCAAAGAAGAAGCCTTTCTGGGCTCCTTTAAAGGGGGAAAAGAAGAAGTGTACAAGAAAAAACTCTTCTCAAGAGGATGGGATGAACTGGGAGACTGGGGATGTGTATACATACACAAGTATGTATAAAATAGATAACTAATAAGAACCTACTGCACAGCACAGGGAACTCTACTCAGTGATCCGTGGGCACCTAAATGGGAAGGAAATCTACGAGAGGACGTATGGATACGTACAACTGACTCACTTTGCTGCACAGCAGAAACTAACACAACACTGTAAAGCAACTATATTTCAGTAAAAATTAATGAAAAGAATACCTTCTTTTTAGTATTCATTCCACTAAAATTGGATAGGAGCATCAAGAAAAGTACTAATTAAGCATGATATTCTTCTCACAGTTCTAGAAATCTAAAAGGGAAAGTCTCTCACCAATGATCATCTCAAGCCAGAAAACAGTCTCAATGTTTATCTCCAAAAATAAGGATGTCATGTCTTGCTTTGGAGATTTTTTTTTTTTAATGAGTCTACTAGCGATGTACACAATATAGTGTCCTACAACTTCTATGGAAAGCATATTACTGGCTTCAGCATATAAATGTATCCTTAAACATGATTTCCTGCAATAATCAAATTCTGCTGCTGCTGCTAAGTCGCTTCAGTTGTGTCCGACTCTGTGCGACCCCATAGACGGCAGCCCACCAGGCTCCCCCGTCCCTGGGATTCTCCAGGCAAGAACACTGGAGTGGGTTGCCATTTCCTTCTCCAATGCATGAAAGTGAAAAGTGAAAGGGAAGTCACTCAGTCGTGTGACTCTTTGCGACCCCATGGACTGCAGCCCACCAGGCTCCTCCGTCCACGGGATTTTCCAGGCAAGAGTACTGGAGTGGGGTGCCATCGCCATCTCCGAATAAGATTCTAGGTTACCCCTTAAATCACCAGTGTTTTAAAAGTGAAATTAAAATTATGAGAAGAAATACTTCTACGGTGAAGGGAATAAAATATGTCATCTTACAAGGAAAAAAATACACAAACAGCTAATTAATGGTCAAAAAGTAATTCACATCAAAGAATCAGAATTTTCTAACCAAAATTTGAAATTAAAACAATAAAAAATAATTTGGAATTATATTGTATAGTTGGTAGGGGATGCCTAGTTTCATTTAGTATAACTTTTTTCTTAAAAATCCAGAATAGCAAAGCCTACTCACTGTCTACTTCTCTACTTCTCCACCAAATTATACTTCTTATATAGCTCCCACTGAACCTAATTTTTAGGGATGATGAAGAAAGGGCATACGCAAATTCTGCTCCCGAAATAAGCTAAATTGTTCTTGGGCTAAACTATAAGTCTAAGTAATAGAGGATCTGATTAGGAGCCAGCTCTGGTTTCATTTAAAATGCACTTTAAATTGCTGTTTAGTCGCTATGCTGAGTCTGACTCTGCAACAAAAACATACAAGTGCTTCAATCACACTGGTTTCATTCAAACTACTTAACTTTTGAGAAGCTAGGGCAAATAAAAGAGCTCTGTGAAGTTAGCTTCACTACAGCGTTGCTAATTTCTTTTTCATATCTAGCTGCTCTTCACTAAGAAGGCTTACTGTGTAGTGACGTTCCTCTGCAGTCAGACTGCATGGGTTTGAAATCCAGCTCCTACACTCTACTGCAACAAGTTGCTAAACCTCTAAGACTCGGTTTTCTGCAAGAAAAAAGGGACAGGAATACTTTCTTCACAGAATTGTTACAAAGATTTTTTTTAAATACACATAAAAGCATAAGACCAAGTCAAAAGAAAAAAGAAGGAAGAAAGAAGACAGTTCCTAATATTGTCATGCCTTATTTCATGGAAAGCCACGTCCAGTAGGAAAGAGATGCTCCATCTGCACACAGTGGAACACACTCTGAGATTCTTTCTTATTAATTAAACCACCAGTGAAGGTTATGAAAAGCAACTTCACCAAAAAGATGCTACAGGCATGAAGCAGACAACGCATTTCAGCAAGCCAAACTCAGTCCCTTTTCCACCAAGAGAAGAAGAGTCCTTAAATTTTGCATGTTTGTCTGCCTTGGGCTTCCCAGGTGGCGCTAGTCTAAAGCATCTGCCTGCCAACATAGGAGACACAGGTTCAATCCCTGGGTCAGGAAGACCCCTTGGAAATAGAAATGGCTGCCCACTCCAGTATTCTTGCCTGGAAAATTCCATAGACACAGGAACCTGGTGGGCTACAGTCCACGGGGTTGTAAAGAGACAGAAATTACTCAGCACACACACACACATCATTATGGAACACAAAGGTCAACAAAAGCAAAACTTCTTAAACAATGGAGGTACTTTTACATATAAATTTTAACGTAAATTATTTTATAGCTAACTTTATCATGTTACATTCTTTCCAACCTTCATTCATTCAACAAGCATTTGTTAAATAAGCACCTATGAAGCTCTCGGAATAAAGTGAACAAATTATCAAACCCCTCAAGGAATTTACATTTTGGTGGTAAGAAAAACAATAATCACAGTAAGTAGTGTTTACAGTATATGTTTCAAGGAGGTAACAATTATGGGAGAAAACTGACTAGTGTAAGGGAACTTGGAAGTGCAGGAAGAGAGTGGCAATTGCCATTTTAGACAGAGTGATCAGAGTAGGCTTCCTTGAGAAGGTGCTGTTTGAGAAGAGATTTGAAAGAGGTGAGGGGATAAGAAATGAAAATTTACCTAGGTACATGGGACAGGCTAAGCCAAGCACTTGCCTGTACCACCATTATCTAACAAATAAACAAAAATGTTGTCTCTTATCACTTTCTCCAAAAAAAGACATCTGTGCTAGAAAAAAATATATATGACTCAGTGGTAAAGAATCCGCCTGCAATGCAGGAAACTCAAGAGATGTGGGTTCAATTCCTGGGTCAGGAAGACCCCCTGGAGGTGCAAAAGGCAACCTATTCCAGTATTCTTGCCAGGAAAACCCCCTGAACAGACAAGTCTGGCGGGCTACAGTTCACAGGGTCACAAAGAGTCAGACACGATTGAGCGACGAGGCATATATAAATTCATTCAACAAATGTTTAGCTAAGGACACAGAAAAGAACATGATATGCACCACTTTCTCTCCTAAACTATGAAGACCTCAGCAAGGGGCCTAAGGTTGACTACAAAGATCTTTTAAGTGTTAAGATATACTTTTTTCCTCTGTTATTTAGCTTATTGGGTTTTCACTGCTTTCAGAAAGGAAAGAAGGAAGGGGAAGAAAGAAAGAGATCTATAGAAATTTGTCCTCCAGATAAAGTAGGATGATACTACCTACAATGAAAAGTAACTCGGTCTCTATTCTTTAAAGCACAAATACTGGCCCCTTAAGTTTCTTCACCCGAAAAGTGAAAAATTTCAAAAGTAAGAACAATGATATTATAATCTCTCCCTGACTGCAGCAGGCCAAAATATTGCTACTGGGGGGTCTAATAATTTTTCTAACACTTTCTCAAGATCCACTTCTATTACAGAAAAACCGTGATCTACCAAGTACAAGGTGCTATATGCCATGCACTAAGTAAGTAAGAGGTCTCTGACCTCCAAGACCTCATCAAGTGGTATGGGAAAACATGCATTAGGTATTTTTTACGCTATTGGATTTACTACTTTGAAAGTAAGTACAGCACATAATACCATTTGGTTGAAAAGAAAAATACTATGAATTTTATTTCCCTCAAGTCACAACCAAAAGCTTGTGTTTATAAGAGTTGAAAACACATTTTACAAACACTCTACAAAAAATTACTTTAGCAGAACTTTTTTTTCAGAACATACTTTATGTAACTCATCTAAGCCCACTTAACAACTGGAGAGTAAAAGGTTAGAAAGTTAAGAGACCCACAAGAAATATATAAAAGGAACCAAAAGAAATGTATTTATTGATTATTTTCCCCAATTACGTTAAAGGACATTTTAAGATTAGCTGAAATACGCTTCTACATATTAAGGAATGTACGCAAGAAAAAACAGAAGAGCAAGGAAAAAAAAAAGTAGCACTCTTTAACCTTATGCCCTACTTTTTTTTTATTAAGAGTGCAAATCCTGGACTTTCCTGGTGGTGCAGTAGATTAGAATCTGCTTGCCAATGCGGGAAACAAGAGTTCAATCCCTGGTGCTGGTTCAGGAAGATTTCCCATGCAACAGAGGAACTAAGCCGGTGCGCCACAACTACTGAGCCCGAGTGCTGTAACGACTGAAGCCTGTGCTTTGCAACAAGAGAAGCCACCATAATGAGAAGCCTGAGAAACACATGGAAGAGTAGCTCCCACTTACCACAGTTAGAAAAAGCCAGAACACAGCAATGAAGACCCAGTGCAGCCAAAAATAAAAAAATAAATGGGATTCCCTGGTGGCTCAGGGGTAAAGAGTCTGCCTGCCAATGCAGGAGTTGTGGGTTCAATCCCTGGGTCAGGAAGATCCCCTGGAGTAAGAAATAGCAATCTACTACAGTATTCTTGCCTGGAAAATTCCACGGACAAAGGAGCCTGGCGGGCTACAGTCCATGGGTTCGCAAAAAGTCAGACACGACTGAGCACACATGAACACACAACCTGCTACTTATACAACAAAAATGTGAATTTCCCAGAAAAGTTAGTATTTACTTGGACTTTTACTAATCAATTTTATTAATGATATTTGCCATAAAGGGGAAAATCCACAAGATGTTAAGATAAACAATAAAAAGACATAAGGATTGGGACTTCCCTGGTGGTCCAGTGGTTAAGATTCCATGCTCCCAATGCAGGGGACCCCAGTTTGATCCCTGGTCAGAGAACTAGATCCTACATGCTGAAGGATCCAACTAAGTTCACATGCTGCAACTAAAGATCCCACATTCTGCAATGAAGATCAAAGATCCCACATGCTGCAACTAAGACCTGGTACGGCCAAATAAACAAATAAAAAGAGATTTTTTTAAAAAGACAAAAGGATAAATTCTTAAAGACTGGTACTTGCCAAAGAATATATAGGTCTGCAAATTGTGCTGAGAGAAAAAGTGACAGAAGTTAACTAATGCACTGTACATAATCCCTGGCATATAAAACATGCTCCCTTTTTTAAAGTAAATGAATAACTACATAGGACTTGAAATTCCACAAGTTAAAAATGGTGGTATTTAACTATTTTATCAAGATAACCATGGAACGTTTCATAAAACATGGGTAAAGAAAATGTCAAATGAAAGATATGATCCCTAAAGTATAAATCTATACACTTTCTATGGATTTATTTTCAGGATCCATTTTCACAGTCTTCACAGTATCCCAAATAAGCTAAACTACTGTGATGATAGTACAGAGAGGCTTCCGTGGTGGCTCAGACGGTAAAGCGTCTGCCTACAATGCAGGAGACCCGGCTTTGATCCCTGGGTCGGGAAGATCCTCTGGAGAAGGAAATGGCAACCCACTCCAGTACTCTTGCATGGAAAATCCCATGGACGGAGGAGCCTGGTAGGCTACAGTCTATGGGGTCACAAAGAGTCGGACACGACTGAGTGACTTCATTTTCATTTCATTTCAACTAGAAGACAGCCTGAACCACAGAAACTTATCCCTAAGGGCTGAAGTGGTACATAGAAAGTACCAAGAACCTCCAGAGAATATTTCTGAACTTGAAATAAAATCTCTTGCCCTACTTAGGAAACAAGTTTGTCTCTCCTGGTTCCTGGACAATAGAGCAAATGTGTCCATTGAGACTTCCTTACCAAACTCAAAATCATCTTCAGAAATTTCAGCTAATCAATTTCCTATGGTAGTTCCAAGAGTGATTTCAGAGCTTCAGAAAGGCAACTTTTATGTTATTTAATATACTTTTTTTTTTTTTTTTTTTGATGATCCAGTGGATGTTGGCAATTTGATCTTTGGTTCCTCTGCCTTTTCTAAAACCAGCTTGAACATCTGGAAGTTCACAGTTCACGTACTGCTGAAGCCTGGCTTGGAGAATTTTGAGCATTACTTTACTAGTGTGTGAGATGAGTGCATTTGTGCGGTAGTTTGAGCATTCTTTGGCATTGCCTTTCTTTGGGATTGGAATGAAAACTGACTTTTTCCAGTCCTGTGGCCACTGCTGAGTTTTCCAAATTTGCTGGCATATTGAGTGCAGCACTTTCACAGCATCATCTTTCAGGATTTGAAATAGCTCAACTGGAATTCCATCACCTCCACTAGCTTTGTTTACAGTGATACTTCCTAAGGCCCACTTGACTTCACATTCCAGGATGTCTGGCTCTAGATGAGTGATCACATCATCGTGAGTATCTTGGTCATGATAATCTTTTTTGTACAGTTCTTCAGTGTATTCTCGCCACGTCTTCTTAATATCTTCTGCTTCTGTTAGATTCATACCATTTCTGTCCTTTATTGAGCCCATCTTTGCATGAAATGTTCCCTTGGTATCTCTAATTTTCTTGAAGAGATCTCTAGTCTTTCCCATTCTGTTGTTTCTATTTCCTCGCATTGATCACTGAAGAAGGCTATTCTTTGGAACTCTGCATTCAAAAGGGTATATCTTTCCTTTTCTCCCTTGCTTTTCGCTTCTCTTCTTTTCACAGCCATTTGTAAGGCCTCCCCAGACAGCTATTTTGCTTTATTGCATTTCCTTTTCCATGGGGATGGTCTTGATCCCTGTCTCCTGTACAATGTCACAAACCTCCGTCCATAGTTCATCAGGCATTCTGTCTATCAGATCTAGTCCCTTTTATCTATTTCTCACTTCCACTGTATAATCATAAGGGATTTGATTTAGGTCATATCTGAATGGTCTAGTAGTTTTCCCTACTTTCTTCAACTTAAGTCTGAATTTGGCATTAAGGAGTTCATGATCTGAGCCACAGTCGGCTCCCGGTCTTATTTTTGCTGACTGTATAGAGCTTCTCCATCTTTGGCTGCAATGAATATAATCAATCTGATTTTGGTGTTGGCCATCTGGTGATGACTCCACTCTGTAGAGTCTTCTCGTGTGTTGTTGGAAGAGGGTGTTTGCTATGACCAGTGTGTTCTCTTGGCAAAACTATTAGCCTTTTGCCCTACTTCACTGTGTACTTCAAGGCCAAATTTGCCTAGGTTACTCCAGGTATCTCTTGACTTCCTACTTTTACATTTCAGCTCCCTATGATGAAAAGGACATCTTTTTTTGGTGTTAGTTCTAGAAGGTCTTGTAGGTCATCACAGACCACTCAACTTCAGCTTCTTCAGTATTAGTGGTTGGGGCACAGACTTGGATTACTGTGATATTGAATGGTTTGCCTTGGAAACAGATCATTCTGTCGTTTTTTTTGAGCTTGCACCCAAGTACTGCATTTTGGACACTGTTGACTATGAGGGCTACTTCATTTCTTCTCAGGGATTCTTGCCCACAGTAGTAGATATAATGGTCATCTGAATTAACNTTGAATGGTTTGCCTTGGAAACAGATCATTCTGTCGTTTTTTTTGAGCTTGCACCCAAGTACTGCATTTTGGACACTGTTGACTATGAGGGCTACTTCATTTCTTCTCAGGGATTCTTGCCCACAGTAGTAGATATAATGGTCATCTGAATTAACTTCACCCATTCCAGTCCATTTTAGTTCACTGATTCCTAAAATGTCGATGTTCACTCTTGTCATCTCCTGTTTGACCACTTCCAATTTACCTTGATTCATGGACCTAACATTCCAGGTTGCTATGCAATATTGTTCTTTACAGCATTGGACTTTACTTCCATCACCAGTCACATCCACAACTGGGCACTGTTTTCGCTTTAGCTCCATCTCTTCATTCTTTCTGGAGTTATTTCTCCATTCTTCTCCTGCAGCATACTGGGCACCTACTAACCTGGAGAGTTCATCTTTCAGTGTCATATCGTTTTGCCTTTTCACACTGCTCATGGGATTCGCAAGGAAAGAATACTGAAGTAGTTTGCCATTCCCTTCTCCAGTGGACCATGTTTTGTCAGAACTCTCCATCATGACCTGTCTGTCTTGTGTGGCCCTACATGGCATGGGTCACAGTTTCATTGAGCTAGACAAGGCTGTGATTCATGTGATCAGCTTGGTTAGTTTTCTGTGATTGTGGTTTTCATTCTGTCTGCCCTCTGATGGATAAGGGTAAGAGACTTGTGGAAGCTTCCTGATGTAGACTCACTCAATACTCACTTTGATCTATTCTCACATGGACGTCCTGTTTTTACAGAGGCTGGACAGCTAAAACTACATTTTTCAGATGCCCTTGAAACAAAGGTTTCACATAAGACCAAAGTGTGGCCAAGCAGATCACTTAAGATACAGAGAGTGAAAAGTGATATTCTTGCCCAAAGAAGTTAAAACTTCTGCCATGTATGAATCAGCTTTCTGATTCAACAACACAGCCCATAATGGCAGTAGCCCCTTCTCAGGCAAGTTCTATAATGTCCTTGTGGGGTTTGTTCCAAGAAACTCAGTCTAATCTGTTCACTCACCCTATTCAAAGTTTACTACTTTCTTAATAAATCCCATTTGCTACAACTACTTACAGCAGATGCTCTTACTACAGATTCTTGTAAAATAAGTACAAAGTAAACAGGGATGTTAAAAAAAAAAAAAAAAAGCACCATCCTGGGACTTTCCTGGTGGTCCAGTGGTTAGGAACCCACCTTGCAATGCAAGGGATATGGGTTTGAGTCCTGGTCAGGGAACTAAGATCCTGCATGCCATGGAACAACTAAGCCCATGTGCCACAACAAAGATCCTGCATGTACGACGAAGATCCAACACAGACAAATAAATTTTTTAAAAAAGGCACCATCCTATTAGCAGTTAGAAACCTATCAAGAATTAACAGCTTATGGATAAAGATATAGGCTTGACCTGCAAAGCATTATAATTGAAAGCCTAAAAGGCTACCGGCCAGATTACAAGGAGCACAATATAGAGTTAACAACAGTGTTTTAGACAGACTCATAGACCTAGAGAACAAACTAGTGGTCCGCAGTTGTGGAGGGTGAGGAGGATACACGGGGGTAGACATGTGAGGTACAAACTATTAGGTAGAAAACAAGCTACAAGGATATATTATATAACACTGAGAGTATAGCCAATATTTTATAATAATTATAAGTGGTATATAACCTTTAAAAATTGTAGGACTTCCCTGGCAGTCCAGTGGTTAAGACACCACACTCCCAATGCAAGAAGAGCGAGTTCACTCCCTGGCCAGGGAACTAAGACATGTTGTGCAGCATGGTCCCCACCCAAAAAAACTGTGATTCAATCGTTATATGGCATGCTATTGCATACAAATGTACACATTATAACTTACATAATATTGTACAGCAACTATACTTCAATTAAAAAAAAAAAAAAGAGGTTTAGATAGTTTGGATCTGGAAGAGAAAGAATTGCCAGCAAAGCTGATAAATCAGGAGAGATAAGAGACAAGAAGCAAAAGAGGAGAGAATTCAAAAAATGTGAAGATGTCTTCTGTTCAACTAAATACCAAAGATGACAAACTGGGTTAAGATCCATTCTTCATATTACTTCCTTTCTCAAAGATTATCCTGTATAAAAAAATAATGCTCAAACTCTCTCCAAAATTGGGCCCCTTGTGTGCTACAGTTCCTTTACACCATTTATTTCGCTTTCTTTACTGATGGCTGTCCTGGGTCTCTGCTGCTGCATGTGGGCTTTCTCTAGCTGTGGCGAGCAGGCTTCTCCCTGCAGTGGCTTCTCCTGTTACAGAGCACAGACATTCCAGGTGCACAGGCTTCAGTAGTCAGGGCTTAGTTGCCGTGCATGAGGAATCTTCTTGGACCAGCAACTGAATCCATGCATTAGTAGGCAGATTCTTAACCACCGGACCACCAAGGAAGTCCTTCTTTCTTTTTTTTTTTTAATATCACAACTTCTATTCAGTCTTCTTTAAAAAAAAAAAAAATCTCTTTTTTAGGTCCTAAAATAAAAGTCCAATCCAAGACCCACACCTAAAAAGCTTTCACAGCAGTCGAAGTTGCCTCCTCTGAATCCATGGAACATTTATTTATCAGACACCAAACTAAATTATAAGCTTAAATAGAGCAGGAGCTGTGTTCTTCATTTCTTTATATTCTGAACCCTCAGCATAATGCCACATTCACTGCTAACAAATAGGCCCTTTCGACAGGTAGCTTCAGAAGGGTGGAGTTAAGATTGCAGGATTTAAAATTTTAACTAAATTGACTTGGAAGATGCACAAAGAAGTTTTCTGTAGGGATGGTGATGTTCTATACCTTGACAGGGTTATGAGTTAAAGAGATGTATGAACTTGTTCAAACTAAGGGACAAGTTAAACTATTTGTTTATTTACAAAATAAATAGTTCATGATAGAAATGCTCAAGTAAAGGGTAAGGTATACTTACTCTGAAATACAACCAAAACATAAGATGGGTTGATAAAATACACTGACAGAGAAGTCAGAATGGATGGACAGACAAAGTAAATATAGCAAAATAAGAATTACAAAATCTAGGTTGTGGATATTTAGGTATTCAATGTATAAACAATTCTTGCAACTTTTCTGTGATTGAAATTTTCGTGATAAAATGATAGGGGGAAAAAGGCAGGGTGAAAATGAGGCTGTGAGAGGCTCACATTATTTCAGAAGTTAGTCAATTAAAGGACTGATCTTAAGAAGAAAAAAGAAGGTATATACATTCCTCCAGAGGGATGTCTGGATTATTCCTCTTCTCTCTAGACAGACTACACAGGCTAGTTCTGGTCTTGAGTACTTGTTGCCTGAAAGAAAATGCATACTCACTAAGCTCCCTTCATTCGAGAACAATCCATATTTGTGGAACCTAACCCCTTTGTCTGTCTTGGGATAAAATAATCTGTTTCTCATTCTAAACCTGTGACCAATCTGTGTTAACATAAATGGTTCATCCTCTTGGTCCAATTCTTGCCCTTCAGACTCATGGCCCTCCACACCAACAGAATGTTAAACCAAAGGTCACACAGTCCTTGGCTGAGGACCTGGCAGAGAGTACCCAAAAATGCTTGCTGTATGAGTAAAACCCATGCTTGATAATAACATGATACATAAACAGAGCTTAGTTTCACATTTAAATCTACATTGTGTTGAGGGTTGAAAAATGTTTGTGCTAAGTTTCCAGAGCTGAACATTTAAAAAGGGAAGATCTGGAGCCTCTTCTGTGGAAAGCAAACTAGAAGACGGACCTCAGAAACAAAAGGCTGACGAACACTTTCAAGTGACTTTTTTTTTTTTTTTTTCAAGTGACTTTAAGAAACACCTACATTTAAATCATTAATGCTTTCCCCAGATAATACAGTATGTTCATCAGCTTCAAAAAACCATAAACATGAACTAAAGGGGGGGAAGATAAATTATGCATGGGTAAGAATTGACAGGAATTCAATTTCCAATGACCTAAATGCATTTGGAGTTCATTTGCTCTTTTTTGTTATTGTTGCTTCCAAAGGACTGCAGATTATGCACTTGCTGAATTTTGCCTTTGTCACACATGACCTAACAAGGAAGGCATTCATTCTACCATAGTAGCTTCTCTCAAGTGTCTGGTTCTAAACAGCTGCAAATTTTGGAAGATAACACTGAATGATGTCTCTAACCATTAGTATGTTCTCTCCCCAACAAATATGAAAGTAAGATTAAGGGTTACTAGAGTATCAAAATTGCACAAATTAAACTGGCTGAGCATAAATTTATTAGAAAATGAAGTAAAAATATGTATAAATTTTAATTCTATATAGAATAATTGATCCAATAAACATATCCTAAAGAATGTCTAGTACTTTTATTGTTTATATTTGCTTTTATCTGTCAGAAAGATGCTATATCACTAATGATTGGCTAACTTAGTCCCCTAAATACAGCAACTGGATAAAATAACAAAATAATAATGATCTCAAATAAATTTCCATTTATAAGAAGTAAAAACTGCTTCCTAGTCCCAAAACTGCAAGGCCTGGGTGAAAAATAACCTGCCCAAAGTAGAAACAAACTGTAAAAATGTTTATGTGTTATGGCTGGTTTAGTTATACAACTACTTCAAAGCTGTTTTTTTTTTTTTATAGTTTTCATTGTCTCTCAGTCATATCAGAATACATGAAGACCTTTATTTAGAATATCAACTCATTTTCCATTAAAAAAAATTAATAAACTGCTAAACACAATGGGGGGGGAGATGCACTGCCAAGGAGAAGCTATTTTATTATCATCATTGTGTCTTTCAACTTACACACAGTTTGACTTTCACCCCTTCCCATGAACACTAGTACATTTAATTTATACACATCCATGTGGCCTTCCCCAGAAAGGCTCATTGGAAAAGATATATTAAAGTGTTCTTTTTGTACCTCCTTCAACTCCATTACATAATATCTTGTCATGATCATTTAATTTTAAAGAGTAGCGTGGTTAACACCCTCGAAATCAGCAATTTCATTGTTAATTTGGTACTTATCAGACTTGAGGATCCAAAAAACCAAATTATGTCTTCTGAGCCTTAACACTGTCATCACACAATTTCTAATGTATTAAAATATGTATGTATATTGTAATTTTCAAATAGTACACACAATGCTGTAGAATGTCCAAAGTGTGGTGAGTATTAAAATGAGTATTAAAAACATCCTGTTTTGTGAACTTCCAGTCAAATCTAATAGTAATTAACAAGGGTAAATTTCTGCTTTCATTTTCTGTGTAAACAAAGACACACAGCACAACTTCCACCAGCATGTTGATGCAAACTCTAGAGATGCAATACCTTTTCATTCACCTTTAAAGAGCAAATAAGAGAAGAAGTATTAACAACAGAAAACCCCTAATAAGTCAAGGTCAATGGGGAGGGACTGAGGACGCCCATCCTAGCTTCCAGCTGAAGACACTAAATTGCAATTATGCTTCAGTTTTAGCCATCTACCTCTCAAACTAGATTCTATTTAAATGGTTTTATAGAGAGGAAGAAATGATGAGCAAAAGTACTGATATGCTGCAATACTTGAAGCTAGTAACAGCAGGTCTAGCCTGATCTCTTTGGAAAGCTTCGGAAGAAAAGCGGTATTTACAGACAAGGCATTTTTAAAAATTCTGTAGTTTCATATTTGCAAGCACTACAGACTAAATTTTAGTTACTTGTCCAGGCAAGCAGTTCCTGGTATATGTTATTTTACTGTTACACCCAGTCTTAGTAGGAAAACAAGAAAAAGCCTTTTTGGTGAGCTATAACCGCAGGAAACCCTCAATTATCCATGGGTAGGGACAACCCGGATAAATTAAATCCCCAGGTAATTATTATTTAACAATAATATTGGATTAATTCAGGCCTCCTCCTTTCCTTTTTACAAAAGAAAAAGTTGACTTAAAAGCCGCTCTCTTCCAAGTCACTCTCTTAACAACAAAAAAGCAAATGGGCAGATAAATTATTTCAAAACTGTATAGCAAGAAAGAGTAAGGAAATCATCAGCACTCAAATTGGTTCTTTTTCAGCAATTCCAATCACAAGCCATCAAACTACGAGTTAAGCTCTCTGAAAAGCATTTAGATCAAACACCCACCATCCACCCCCACCAAAAAAAAAAAATCCTCGTGATTGAGATTTTCCTAAATCAAATGGGTCTTATATTGAACTGTGTAACAATGCTTGTTCGAAATGAAGTTAAAGAACTTGACAACTACTACATTAAAATTGTAAAATGCTGATCTCGAATAACTTTCGATTCAAATTCTCTGGGACCCCAGGCGCTGACAGAAGCTTGACCCTCCTTTCTTTCCCCTCCCGGTCCTCCCGGCACTTCTGCGCGCCAGGGTTCCGAACCCCCAGGGCCTGCAGTGACATCACAGCTCATCTCCTCGTACCCCCTGACGTCACAGACACGCGGACCCACAACGCTGTGACTTCATCGCGGACTGGGGCGGAACCGCAGTCGACCTGCACCAGCCCAGAGGCCAGAGAAGCCTCCGAGCCTCCGTCCTGCCCGGTCCCCAAAGAAGGCTAAGGACAGGCGCCAGCTCACCTGCGCTGGGACAGGGAAGGACGGAGCGGCCGAGCCCTGGCGGGAGCCACCGGGCAAAACAACCCCCACCCAGGGCCCGCTTCCTCACCGGCCGCCAGTACCGGGGGTGGGAGAGACGATCCTGCAACTCCTCAGGGCCTATCCCGGGTCTCCTCGGCTTCAACCCAGACCCGGGACCCCGTTCCCGCCCGCCGGCCCGCCTGACCCTCCGAGCCCCGCGGGGGCGCTCAGCGCCCGGCCCGCGGGCAGGCGGAGGCCGTCCCGGGACAAGGTGCAGGCCCCCGAGTCCCTGCCCCAGACCCAGCCTCGGACCGGCGGGCGGCACCCCCGCCCCCACCCGCCCGGCGCCCCAAGAGCGCAGGCGGGCGGCGGGAGGGGGCGGGGAGCGGCCACCGTGGCCGCCGCCGGACCCCGACCGCGCGGCTCTCGCGCCACGCCCCACCCTAGCCCGGACCCACCTGCGCTCCTGCCCCGGCCGGGGCCTGGCCAGGGGCTGCACACCCCTATACAGCGGCGGCGGCTGGAGGCCTGGCTCGCTCCCCACCGCTGAGACAGACCGAGCGCCCAGCGCGGCGCGGCGGAGCCCAACGCTCGCCCCGAAACCCATTTGTTTGGCTAAAACGGCGTGACGTCACGCGCCGGCCCAATCGACGGTTGGCCAGGGGAGGGGCCGCGGAGTCAGGGTCACAACGCCCCCTGCCGGGGTCCTGCGGCACTTCGGGCGCTGGGGAGTCAGAGTGGGGGACTTAAACAGGGAGAAAACCTGGGAGGCTTCTTCGGGCCCCCAAGCGGTGAAGAGGGAAAGCTCGAGCACGACCTGTACAGAAAGGACTCAACCCCTCGAGCCAGCCAGAATGGTAGTAAGCCAGGGTTCAACAGTCAGTAGCAATGGCAAGTCTATTAATACTCGTGGGTGGATGTGGGTGGAACTATATACTGCTGCTGCTGCTGCTGCTGAGTCGCTCCAGTCGTGTCCGACATGGTGCGACCCCAGAGACGGCAGCCCACCAGGCTCCCCCGTCCCTGGGACTCTCCAGGCAAGAACACTGGAGTGGGTTGCCAATCCTTTCTCCAATGCATGAAAGTGAAAGGTGAAAGTGAAGTCGCTCAGTCGTGTCCGACCCTTTGCGACCCCATGGACTGCAGCCCACCAGGCTCCTCCATCCATGGATTTTCCAGGCAAGAGTACTGGAGTGGGGTGCCATTGTCTTCTCCGAGGTGGAACTATATAAATGGTGTTAAATTACTGGTAGATAACCTGGTAGACTTGGGTTCAGATTTTGCTTCTGCTACTATCTGGGGAAGCTGGGCTTCAGAGTTCTTATTTGTAAAATGAAGGGATTGGGAATGTCCATTATGTTCTTTTCTGTACAAATAAAGGCAGGAATGCGTGCGTGCATTCTAAGTCACTTCAGTCGTGTCTGACTCTTGTGACCTCATGGACTGTAGCCTGCCAGGCTCCTCCCTCCATGGGAGTCCCAAGAAAGAACACTGGAGTGGGTTGTCATGCCCTCCTCAATGGCAGTAATACCTACCAGCAATTTGATAAACTTTGAGGTTGACAGTCTCAAAATATGATCTTTAGAAGAGTAAAGGATTGTAACTGATGACTACAAAAGAGGTTTTTGGTACTTCATTTAATACTTTCAAATGAGAGTGCCAGTGAAGGCTATTTTATACAGCCTTTAAACTGATAATTGTATTCACTGTAAAAATAATTTTGACCACATCATAAAACATGAGGACAATAAAAGAAAAAAATGCCTTCACCCTAACACAGGTACTCGGCATTCAGCTTATTTTCCTTTAGACATTTTCTCATGCATATTTATTTTACAATGTTGTGCTCATAGCGTACACACAATTTTGGATCCTTGTTGGTTTGGGGTGCTTTTTTGTTTTTGCGTTTACAACTATTTTTTCCTAGTTCTACATAAGCTTCATAAACACTTCAGAAGCTGTGTAAAAGTATATTAAGTGAACATACAAAATTTACCAAATTCTTCATTCTCAGACTTATTTCCTTTATGACATAAGGAAACCATAGGACATTTTCATGAATGTAAATTTTTTTTAAGATAAATACCCAGAAATGGAATTTCTAGGTGAAAGAGTATTGGCGCTTTTAAAAGTCGCGCCCTCATGGTAGTTTGCAGTCACTTATGGGTCATTTCTTCCAGGTTTCCTTTGACCAATCATCTTGCTTTCCCTGTTTCTGAGTCTGTATTTGATATTTCTCAGGGTCCTCCCATGTGTGCGTGTATCTTTTAGCCATGATGAATTCTAGCCAAGAGACTTATGGGCAGCTGACATCACTTACTATGAGGTGATGCCCTCTCTCTTTTGACCTCCAAGGAGCCTTTTCTCAGCATGGATATAGGCAGGGAGTTTTCCTTAACTCTGAAAATGAGGAACGTGTGGTCTCTTACCGGTGGCGCTGGTGGTAAAGAACCCCCCCTGCCAATGAAGGTGATGTAAAGAGAGCAGGTTCGATCCCTGGCTTGGGAAGATCCCCTGGAGCAGCGCATGGCAACCCACTCCAGTGTTCTCTCCTGGAGAATCCCATGGTCAGAGGAGCCTGGCGGGCTACAGTCCATAGGGATGCAGAGAGTTGGACACGACTGAAGTGACTTAGCATGCACTCGTCTTCCATCTAGAAAGGCCCCAGCCTCCTCCATTATCCTGCTTTTATGGAGTTCCTACTGTTTTGGAGTTTCTCTCCTCAGGGGAGAGACTGTTCAGCCTGGGGCGCATCTATCTCCTGCCTCATTATTAGAGCCAAACTGAGCAAGGACCCCAGAACTCTTACCATATCACTCACTGTAGTGTTCCTGGAAATTGCAGATGGGTTAAAGACACTGAAACTGCAAAAAACACAAATATCAAAATTAAATGACACTGGTTTCCATGTGGCCAGTATATCTTCATTGTAAGAGTCTGATTAAAGACTGTTTGGTCTAATGCAGTGTTTTTCAAACTGTCTCTGATTGAGAACCAGTTGTGCAGGGATTTTTTTAATATTTAATGCATTGTGAACTATTTTGTAAAATGTAATATAACTAAAACTTCTAGAAATGTGAAATTGTTGTTTTAAACAGCCCAAATTCTTGATTATTAAACTCAGCACACATAAAGTTACTCTGTCAAATTGCTAGTAAAGTTTCTGAACCTCTTCCTCTCATTTCTGCTTTTATCATGGACTGACTCTAAAGCTGCCCAGTGGGCCACACTTTGAATAGCACTAGTCTAAAAGAGGAGAAGGTGATGGCACCCCACTCCAGTACTCTTGCCTGGAAAATCCCATGGATGGAGGAAGCTGGTGGGCTGCAGTCCATGGGGTCGCTAAGAGTCGGACACGACTGAGCGACTTCACTTTCACTTTTCACTTTCATGCATTGGAGAAGGAAATGGCAACCCACTCCAGTGTTCTTGCCTGGAGAATCTGGCTTTGGCATAGTCAATAAAGCAGAAGTAGATGTTTTTCTGGAACTCTCTTGCTTTTTCCATGATCCAGCGGATGTTGGCAATTTGATCTCTGGTTCCTCTGCCTTTTCTAAAGCCAGCTTGAATGTCAGGGAGTTCACGGTTCACGTATTGCTGAAGCCTGGCTTGGAGGATTTTGAGCATTACTTTACTAGCATGGCGTGCTGCAATTCATGGGGTCGCAAAGAGTCAGATACAACTGAACGACTGAACTGAATTGAACTGACTAAATCATAGAAGTAAAATCCAATTACTATCGCTATAGTTTGTGCATTAGAAGCAAAGCATTAGGTCCAGCCCCCATTAAAGAGGAGAAATCACCCAGGGCATGATTTCTAGGTGGTTAAGATCACTGGGAACTACATCAAAAACCACGATGTCATTCCAGGTAATTACCACTTTCCTCTCCCACTATGATGCTATGTTTCTTCTTAGAATACCTAAATGAAGCTCTATCACTTAGAGCAATGGTCTCTCTACAATTTTCTCATATCACCCTTCATCCCCAGAGTTACACTGGGACATGCAGTGATTTGTTTCTCTTCCTTGACACCAGACATGCACATGATTCATGCATATAGTGGAGACATTCTGTGTTTGCTGAAGCCAGATCCTCCAGATTTTGTATAAGACTGACACACATGTGACTATTCTTACTCATTCTAGAGAACTGATTAATTTCCCACTTTTCCCATTCTCACTCTAAAAGAGTGTTAATTGCTTTCTACAACTAATCTCTAGTTCTCATCCTCACCTGGGCTTCTGGAACAACACGTGCTGTGCTGTGCTAGGTTGCTCAGTCGTTTCCGACTCTTTGTAACCCCATGAACTGTAACCCACCAGGTCCCTCTGTCCAAGGGGATATCCATGCAAGAATACTGGAATGGGTTGCCATGCCTTCCTCCAGGGGATCTTCCCAACCCAAGGATCAAACTGGGGTCTCCTGCATTACAGGCAGATTCTTTACAGCTAAGCTATGAGGGAAGCCCCCTGGAAAAACAAAACCCCTGACTCGTCTTTCTTTTTTCTCCTCTTTGGATGTTATTTTCTCTGTTCCTATGCAATTTCAAGTAAAAGGGGCTTCTTCTAAACATTTTCTACCAACAAGTGCTCTTGAACAATGTGACTTGACTGCTCATATGGTTGCAACTCCCAGTTTTTTGTTTTTTTTTTTTTTCATTTGGCATTTTTCTTAGCTGAATTTAAGAATGATTCTACGCCAAAGAGAACTTTCTCTTCCATTATGTACAGAATGAAGTGGAAGTGCTGATAATTCTGAAAAACTGTTCTAAGAATTACTGACATTTTATTGCATGAACAGCTTCTATCATTCTTTGGATGCTTATTTATATTGCTGTTATTTTCCTTTGAGATTTCAATTTGGATAAATGAACAGTTTTTATTTGTTGAGCCACCATGTTCTGGGAACTAGATAAAGTTAAATAACAATAAACCTAAACCTTGAGAATTTCCAGTGTCATCATTGTAACTGTGTGAACACAGTGTCATGCATCTTTAAACAATAATTTGAAAGATGTTCAATTGAACTTTTTTGAAAAAGTACAAACAAAGAGGGTTTATTTGAAACAAAATTAAGGGAAAATATTCAGAAATTTATGTTTTGAATTCATTTTAAGGGCCTTTATTCCTTAAATGTATGTTTAGAAGGCAGATTTATAAATTTTAATCATTTTTAGTTGCAGGAAAGTATAGAGTTTTATAAGTTTTGTTACTAAACTTTCCTGACCTTTATATATTCAGTTTTACCCCTTGTTTACAATATGATTGGGCTGTAAAGGTGTAACCATTAACCAATCAAAATGAACACTTAAAGGTCAGTACATTGCATAAAACAGTTGCTTTTCAAAAAATGTGCAAGGCATTCAAATTTTGGCACATTTGTGCAAGTCTAAACTTGTAAAATAAATCCATGGTGACATAAATGAGACTCAGGCTCCTGGTAAACCTTGTAATAAACATGAGAAGAAAGTCTAGCTCCCTGGCTTTTGCTTTTTTATTTTCATATTTTAGTCTCCAAAAGCCTAGTAAGCTAGGTACAGAAATGACATGAAGTCAACAGTGTTATGGATGTAATAAAATATAACAACCTTTCAAATATTTTCCAGGCTGCAAATTTTAAATTAATTCCTTAGATTTGCAAATTAGCACATATACTTACTTTGGAACAATTTCTGTGTTTCCTTATGGCAACTATCCATTTTATCAGTTATTTCTATATAAGGATAATTTTAAGACAGTATTTTAGTTTCATAAATTATCATAAAGTATCTCAATGTGTGATTCAAAAGAGACCAGTATTGAAGGTCAATAGTTCTTCTCTGCACAGTCAACTTGATTAGAGCATATATTCCATGTATTTTGCATTTTCAGTGTACAAAGCGGAATAAGGAAATAATTTGTGTTATAAAACATTTTTCAAAAATTCTTTGCCTGGTTGCCAATATATTTTAACGATTCTGAAGAGGAGCAAGGAGGGTGGGAGGGTCTGGCCTTTTTAGGAATGTATGTAGGGAATAAAATGAAATGACTAAAAATAGAAAAATTAGACTCTCCTATAGATTAGGAGAAGGCTGGAAGAAAAGTCTGCCAGTATCATTAAAGCTATCATACCATAGCAGAAGCAATGGATGCTGTTTCTGGAATGAATGGAAGGTGAGGTTATAGAGAAAGTGCCTGCCAGCATGACCTCATTTATAGCAAAGTTTTGAGAAGTTGGAAAAACTGTGAAAAAAGGCAAATATGATGGCTTGGGAATTAAATCCGATACAGAAAGCATGTTGTAAGGTGTTAGGATAAGCACCTAATTAAGCGCCCACAGGCAGAAGCAAGAGGAAGCAGATTTGGAACTGGGTTTTCACACTTCGATGGTACAGAAAAGAGACTCAAGGCAGTGTCTTCCCTGAAGTTTCAGGCTTCTGGCCCCTCAGAGTTCCCAAAGCCTATGGCTGTTGAAAACAAAAAAGGCAGCCCTTGATCAAGTAACAGCACTGTTTTTCAAACCCAGAAACCTTCACTGTCAGTCCCAGGTAGACTGTCACCTTGAAGGCAAAGGGTGCTTCCACATGCCTAAGTCTCTTGTTTCTCCAAATACAACTTCCTTTAAAAAACAGTATGCAAGAATCAGTAATTACTGCTTCACCTGCATCTGTGAAACTAGTTTAATAGTTACAAGGCTGTAAATCCTGTGATGGAATGTTGCTGCCAAGCTAGACTGATGTCACAAGCTCTTGCTGTGAGATCTGTTAAAAGTTGCTCTAACAAAAGGTGAAATGGAGTTTATTTCCTCTGCAGCCTCGATGAATGTTGAATAAGGTAACTGGATGAAAATAACCTTAGTTCCTATGGTATTATATATATATATATATATATTATGGCATCACCAACTCGATGACCATGAGTTTGAGTGAACTCTGGGAGTTGGTGATGGACAGGGAGGCCTGGCGTGCTGCGATTCATGGGGTCACAAAGAGTCGGACGTGACTGAGTGACTGAGCTGAACTGATGTGTGTGTATATATATATGTATATATATAAATACATATATATATCTTCTTTAAGCAAGGAATTTTGGTGTTTTCCTCACATCTCAGCAAACTTTTCAGAGGGACTCCCTTTGAACACTTCATAAAGAGTTCTAGGCTCCTCTGTCCAAGGATTTCTCCAACCAAGAACACTGGAGTGGGTTGCCATTCCCTCTCCAGTGGATCTTCCCGACCCAGGGATTGAACCAGGTTCTCCTGCATTGCAGGCAGATTCTTTACCATCTGAGCCACCAGGGAAGCCCAACCCTACTAAAAGTTCAATGTAAATATGTAATGAATGGAAAGAAAAGAAACTGAGCCATTGAAGCTATGATGACTTTCTGGAAGTTTGAGGAGGAGAAGGAGGAGGAGGAGGAGGATCACCCTGATGGCTTAGCTTGAGGGAAGGGACCCACAGCTCTCACTACACATGACCAGGTTACAGGTAGCCAGTTTTCAATAAAACATCCCTGTGGATGATAAGAACTGGGAAGAAGAGCAGAAAGCAAGAGGATTAAAGAGTTACCTATGGCAAGAGCTATGTGGGTCAACTTTCTGGATGTTTGTTTCCATCCATTTTTTCAACTATTACCTTCAGGCACAGGAAAAGAACACAAAAATACACTTAAACTAACAGTTCACTTTGTACAGGACTCAGGGAAAGTTTGACTTGAGAGACCAATTTGCTGACCATTTCAGTGACTTCTCCTCCAAGAGCAGAAAGGAATCAGGGTCATGGATGTCAGTGAGGAGAGATGTAGATCCACGTCAGAGCTCTACCAAGCTGCTTCCCCATCCCACCACCACCCATAGACTCATGAACAACTCCTAGGAAATTGTGAGTGGGATCATCAAATCCACTACAAATAATACTCTTCAAGTGGTACTGATGTTATAGTGAAAGTCACTCAGTCATGCCCAACTCTTTGCAGCCCCATAGACTATACAGTTTATGGAATTTTCCAGGCCAGAATACTGGAGTGGTTAGCCTTTCCCTTCTCCAGGGGATCTTCCCAACCCAGGGATTGAACCCAAGTGTCTCGCATTGCAGGCGGATTCTTTACCAGCTGAGCCACAAGGGAAGCCCTTTGATGTTATAATAGAAAATTATTCAAACATAGGAAAAGGAGGAGATTAGGTCTATACTTTTTAAAAGAAATGCTATCTTTCCTTGGCCTTATATAGTTGAGGAGAGATGCTGTAGAATCTATATCCTCCTCTTGGATAGCAAAGAATCAGAAAACATGCTCTGTAGAAGAGCTGGTTGGAATTTCCAGAAAAAGGTTACTGTTGGGATTTTTAAAGTTAGCAGAGACGGTAGGATGGTTTGAGTAAGCTAGAGATGGTAAAGGACAGGGAAGCCTGGCGTGCTGCAGTCTATGGGGTCACAGAGAGTCAGACTTGACTGAGCTACTGAACAAAAACAAGTGAGTAGAATATAGTTAACTTTACCACAGTAATTTCCCAATGACTTGAAAAGTCAAATGTTAAAAAAAAAAAAATAGAACTACAAATGCATTAAAATACAAGTTGGTATTTATATAATCTTGGATAAGGCAAAGGCATTGTTATCAATGTACTCAGAAGCTAGAGATCACAAGGGAAGGGTTCTGAGATTAACCAGGTCAAATTTCAAATCTTTATGTCCCAATTAAAATGTTCTTTTGCTTAGTAAAATCACTTTGAAAATATAATTTTTAAAAGATTATAAAGATAAATAGATGTAGACATTTATAAACATCCATTATTGGGTAGAAAAAAATGATACAGAATGTAACATAAAATTAGGTCAACTTTTTAACATATATTTTTGTACATAAAGTGCTTTTGTGCATAGAATTTATGTGGAATTCAAGCCTGGGGAAGGAAAAAGCATGCCCAGTGAAGATCTGAAGTGAAGTCCTATATGTGAATGCATGTGTGTGCTCATGTGTGTTCAAAGTCTCATGTGTTGGCTCTGGTGAACCCCTTGTTGGGTGGGAAGTGGTGACATTCCATGGAGGCTCTTCCCTATGTGTTTATGTCAGAATAGGAGATGGAGCAGGAGGTGAGAATGCTCCATTTCCACAGACATTCATTTTTTATTAGGAAATGATTACTAAATCTGATTATTCTAGCCACGCATTTTCTAAGTGGTTACTTGAGGGAAAGGAGGAAAACAGTGATCTATTTAATACGTTTTAAAATACAAACATACTTTTAAGAACACAGGTGTACAGCTTTCCCATATGATTGACCATTAATATAATCATAAATAACAATCCCAGAGTCAACTACTGAAACTTAGAGAGAAGAACTGTGTTTCACAGTACCTTTAGTATTTATTCACTCCTTAGAAAGAAATGAGACAATTATTATACCAAATGTTTTCTTATAGGTAATCTTTATCTTGCTCTCTTGATCACATCAAACTTCTCTAAACAATAATTTTTTAAAAACTTCCTTATAACTGATCTTTTTTTTAAAAAAGTATCTTTATTGCATTGATCTCCTCAAGAATAACTTCCATTTATCTAGCAAACTATGATGCTGAAGCTGAAGCTCTGATACTTTGGCCACCTTATGCGAGGAGCTAACTCATTGAAAAAAACCCTGATGCTAGGAAAGATTGAAGGCAGGAGGAGAAGGGGACAACAGAGGATGAGATGGTTAGAAAAGCATCATTGACTCAATGGACATGAGTTTGAGCAAACTCCAGGAGATAGTGAGGGACAGGGAAGCCTGGAATGCTGCAGTTCATGGGGTTGCCAATAGTTGGACATGACTTAGCGACTGAACAATAACAACGTGGTCAAAAGTAGTAATGAATATAACCACATGTCTAACTTCTATATTTTAAGTGTTTATCACTCTTGCAGAAATTTCTTTACTCTACCCTTAAATCCATTTCTCTATATTACATTATACCTGTTGCATAAAGACAAATCATCATGAGAAATGCTGGGCTGGATGAAGCACAAGCTGGAATCAAGATTGCTGGGAGAAATATCAATTACCTCAGATATGCTGATGACACCATCCTTATGGCAGAAAGTGAAGAAGAACTAAAGAGGCTCTTGATGAGAGTGAAAGAGGAAAGTGAAAAAAGTTGGCTTAAAACTCAACATTCAACTTCTAAGATCATGGCATCCAGTCCCATAACTTCATGGCAAATAGATGGGGAAACAGTGGAAAAAGTAGCAGACCTTACTTTGAGGGGCTCCAAAATCACTGCAGATGGTGACTGCTGCCATGAAATTAAAAGACACTTACTCCTTGGAAGGAAAGTTATTACCAACCTAGACAGCATATTAAAAAGCAGAGGCATAACTTTGCCAACAAATGTTCATCTAGTCAAA
>SJYT01072269.1:23924-81388 GCA_006410635.1 Cephalophus harveyi | reverse complement strand
GCATTGCCTTTCTTTGGGATTGGAATGAAAACTGACCTTTTCCAGTCCTGTGGCCACTGCTGAGTTTTCCAAATTTGCTGGCATA
The DNA here is from genome assembly GCA_006410635.1 of Cephalophus harveyi. Classification (NCBI taxonomy): domain Eukaryota; kingdom Metazoa; phylum Chordata; class Mammalia; order Artiodactyla; family Bovidae; genus Cephalophus; species Cephalophus harveyi. The sequence goes on along the minus strand of SJYT01072269.1, from coordinate 81,303 downwards.
TTGAGTGCAGCACTTTCACAGCATCATCTTTCAGGATTTGAAATAGTTCCACTGGAATTCCATCACCTCCACTAGCTTTGTTCGTAGTGATGCTTTCTAAGGCCCACTTGACTTCACATTCCAGGATGTCTGACTCTAGATGAGTGATCACACCATCGTGATTATCTGGGTCATAAAGATCTTTTTTGTACAGTTCTTCTGTGTATTAGTTCCTCACTTCATGGCAAATAGATGGGGAAATAGTGGCAGACTTTATTTTTGGGGGCTCTTTTTACACACTGAAAATTGTTTTCCAGAAATGATATACTAATTTAAATTTTCCCAAGTAGTATATTGTATTGAGGTATATATATCTCATCCAAGTGTTGCTATGTGTGTTAATGTGCTAGATGCAAACTGGCATTTTCAATTGCCTTTGTATCGGGGGAGGATAAACCTGTTTCATATGGTCAGTAACTATCTACATTTCATGTGAATTGTCTACACGTGCCCTGTTTCCAAATTTCTATATACATGTTAGTATTTTTCTTATTATCCCAAACATGGTAATCGCTGTCATATTGTCTTTTTCTCACTTCGCTATTTGCTTTTCTGATTTCTTTCATGATTTTTCATACACTAAAGACTTCAATTTTTTAAATAGATTTGTATTTCTTCTTGTCTAAAATGATCCCATCCAAATAAGGTGTACGGTTGGTTAGCTGAGTCACACTGCCTTTGGTCCCTTTGCTGTGAGCATGTGCTATGGTTACGTCACAGGCTATGATTAGGGGAAACCATGTAATGACATGCAGAGGAATTCTGTACTGTTTTTCCAATATTATGTGAGGCTTATTTTTTTTTTCCTTTTTTTGGCCACACCATGCAGCACATGGGATCTTAGTTCCCAGACCAGAAACGGAACCTTCACTTCTTGCCTTGGGAGTGCAGAGTCTTAACCCCTGAGTCGTCAGGAAAGTCCCTATGTGAGTCTTAAATTATTTCCAAACCCAAGGTTAAAAATAATTAAGTTGAAAAATGTTCGTTTAGATTTTCGTTTAAGGTTTATGGACTCCTAGTTTTACTTTTTGCTCCATCGGTAATTTATTTGATATTAAGTGAGAGGTGAGACTCTGGCTTAATTCTTTTCCAGATGGCTGGCCAACTGTCTTAGCCTTCAGGTGGAATCATTCCTCCTTCACCTGGTGATTTGGGCACCTGCTTTATTACACACTGAAGCCTGTAAATGATAAGGACTGTTTCTGGGCCGTTCTTGTTCTGATCCGTCACCAGATGCATTGATGATGGATTCTGGCGCGTGGTCCGTCCCTTCCCCACGCCCTCGCCCTGCTGCTTTGATTGCTACAGCTTCAGAGTGTATTTTAGGGTTAGCTTCCTTCACACAGCAAAGTAACCCTTTTTTATTACTTGTACTTTTCAACATTTTAAAATTCTTATTCTTCCAGTTGGAACAAACACAATAAAAAATATTTCAGAGATTTTTTATGGGAGTCTCAGGAAACTTGCAAATTATCCTGAGAAAAGTTGACATCTTTACAACATCCAGTTTTCCCATCCAAGACCACAGGTAGGAATGGAGCCCCATTTATTATTTTTTTTATTTTGTTTCTCAGAGAAGATTTGCTGTTGTCTTCTTATTAGCTTTTCACATTTCTTGTTAAGGTTAGTTATTGATGTGTTATGACTGACATTTTTTAAAATTATGTTTTCCAATTGGTAATGTTGGTATGTAGATGGTATATATATATATAGGACAGTGGCTGTCTTTTATATCCAGTCATCTTGCTGAATTCTCTTATTTATTCTAGTACCTTTTTCAGTGAATTCTCTTGGTTTTCAAGACGGACAAAGACCCTTTTTAAATCAGCATAATTTTTCTCCTTTACAATGGCAGTAACACTCTATAGCCACAAGGATCATTTCGTGGATAAATATAAGAAAGTTTCTGATTATCTTACTTCAGTTCCTTTATAAGGAAAAAATGGAAATAATGCTAATATATAAAATAACTATCTATCTTGTTAAGGTGCTATGACTTTTCGGTAAAATAAGATATTTACTCTAATTTCAGAGTCCTTAAGAAGTGGTAATCTTTTTGCTAAGTCCTTGCTTCACATCTTACTGCAGTGGCTAAAACTTTCAGATCAATGGTGGATAATGGTATTGGGTTTCATTCACTATCAAGTTCCTAATTTTGACTGGAGAGCTTCCAGAGTTTTACCCCAAGAGCCTGTTAATCAAGCAATCATGCCTCTAAAGCTGTTACGTAAATGCAACATGAAAACCACAGACTCCTCTTTAAGGCAACCTTAAATCTGAAAGCTCCAAACCTCTAGCAAGTCTGTTATTTATACATCAATAAAGTTGAAAGAAAAATTTTTTAAGGTTGCTGGCGGTTTCCGGGCCTCATTTTCTTAAGGCTTAGTCCCTTGCTGCAGGGATCTTGGGACCTGAGTGAGGAGGAAGCCCAGGAGATCAGAGGACCTTAAACCTCCAGAGGAGTTTCCTTCCCTGTGGAGCTTGGACAGAAAGGGCCCCGGACCTGTAATTCTTTCACTGGCTTGCAGATCCTGACCAGCTGCTTGCTGGCTGTGAGAACTCCGGCAAGTCCCGTCACCAGCTCTGAGCTCCACCATCCTCATGGGCAAAGCTGGGTGGCACTGCCCCCACCAGCGGGGTTATGAGGGGCAGCTAGGATGACACACGGAAAGTCCAGGCACACAGAAGAGCCCTGGGATGTTAGCTGGAGCTGAGTGTGCTGAGGGATGGCGTGCGGGGTTTACTTAAGAGGAAGAATCCCTCAAGCCTTCTACCACGAAGCTGTTTATTAGGTGTTCACTCATCAGATCCTCCCAGCATCTATGTTCCTGGCTCAGGGCGCGGGGCGGAGAGACAGTAAACGAGCACAAATAAACGTGCCTTCCCGCAGGGCGGGGCTGGCAAAGGCCTAATGCGGGAGGGCCGCCCCGCCCGCGGTCCCCTGGCCGGCCAGGCCGCCCGCACCCGCACCCATATGGAATGCATTGAGCGGCTGGCGCATTCCAAACGCGCGGTTCGGCTCTCCCAGGCGCCTTTTCCTGGACCTCACCAGGCCTTCTGCAGGCAGCCAGGGCCTCTGCGCCTGATAAGAGGGCCTCCCGCGGCTGCCTTCCACGAGAGCGCTGCCAAGGCCAGCGGGGGAGGTGGGAGGGGTGTCCTTGGTGCTCCGTCTCTTCTCCTCCCCAGCCCCACCAGGGACCGGGGGATGGCTGGAGAGAAGTTGGACCCACAAGCGCTGGGTTGCTTTGTTGTAGGAAAGTAATGTTGAATAACTGAGTCGACCCCACGAACTGTAGCCCGCCAGGCTCCATGGCCCTTGGGAGTCCCAAGAACACTGGAGTGGGTTGCCATTTCCTTCTCTAGGGGATCTTCCCGCCCCAGGGATCGAACCCGAGTCTCCGGCATTGTCAGGTAGATTCTTTACCGTCAGGGAAGCCCAGAAAATCAATAGAAACATTTCAAATAAAAGTTCCACGGTAAAGCACAGGGAACTCTATTCAATATCCTGTGATAAACCCTAATAGAAAAGAACATCCAGACCTTTCTTTCATCTTATTTTTCATATTTCATATTTATAATATATATATGAGTCACTTTATATGTATGTGAGTCACTTTGCAGACATATAACTGAGTTACTTTGCTGCACAGCAGTAATTAACACAATGTTTTAAATCAACTATACTTCAATTTTTAAAAAGGAAATAAAATAAAAATCGTAAAGTGGGCATGTAGGGTGCCCCCACACTTTCTATCCTTGATAGAGTCAGGACTCTAGGGGTCCGGCATTGATTCTGGGCCTGTCACAGAACAATGTCAGCTCATCCTTGACCCTCAGGGCTTGGCTTAATGAATGACTGCGTGAGGGATGGCTGAGCACCAACTTTGTGTGGCCATGAGTCCCAGGCCGATCTCATTTCCCTGACAGATGGCCCCTGCTTTAAGCATGGTCCCTATTTACAGAGGAGACAACTGAGGCTCAGAACTGGAATCCAGGCTCCACCCTGCCCTTCACTCCAGAGGTCAGCAAGCTGCCGTGCATCCGGACAAGGTTGAGGGCTTGTTGAAACAGAGAGCTAGGGGACCTCCCTGGCAGTCCAGAGGTTAGGACTCCAGGCTTCTACCACCAGGCTGAAGTGCGATGCCTGGCTGGGGAACTGAGGGGGAAAGGAGTGCTGGTCCACCCAGATTTTTTTTTTTTTCAGCTCAGTATTTCTGGCGTGGGGCCAGAGAATTTACATTTGTCACATGTTCCCAGTTAATGCCAATGCCCTTGGTCCAGGACACACTTTGGGAACCCCGCCTACACTATGGCACCCCCTCTGAATAAACTTTTAGTGATTAGGGAGACCTGAGATTCAGCACTGGAATGTGAGACAGGCTGCCATCCCTATGTATAATATTATATAATATATAACGTTAGAGAGCTCTGTTCTGCCGCCCTCGGGGCAGCGCCCCCTGCAGCGCACAGTGCCACGTGCAGTCCTCTAGGAGCTACTCCTGGACACCAGGGGACACAGACTTGCTCAAGGGAGGGTGCGCCCATCGAGCAATGAGAACAAGTGATTGTCGATGATGAATTTCCTTCTGTAAGTGACCCCTGGGAGAGGGGCTAGTCAGAGCCAAACAAGAGCTGGAAGGCTTGGGAAAAACTGCCCAAGGCTTTCAAGAAAAGGATGTGCAGGAGTAGGGCTGGGGAGTTGAGTGATGGGGAAGGCAGGCCAGGGTCCGAGCATTCTGGGAAGAGGTGATGGGGCAGCTGCTGACCCAGACAGGAAGCTGGTGCGTCACCGCTGGAACCAGGGGTACCCTGGACAGCAGAGAGCTGGGACAGAGTTGAGGAAATGGAGTGTTTCCCGGAAACTCCATTTTATTTCCCCAGTGGATACTTGCGGCTTCTTCTTCGAGTCTAGCCCACTTGAGCAGGGCAAGAGTACCCCCACCCATGCTGCACACCTTTTTAATTAGGCTATTAAATAAAGACAGATACGTGAGGGGGTTTATAATTAATCATCACAACTGCCATTTAGTGTGTCTATTATGTACCAGGCACTTTATATACAAAACCTCAATCAGTCCTCCTAAGGACTCCCAGAACGTGGGTGCTGAGGTTATCCCCTTTTTTCAGACAAGGAAACTGAGGCTGAGAGAGCTTAAAGAACTTAGGAAATGACGGGGCTCCTGTCTCACCACCTCTAAACGGCCGCTTTCCTCTCCACGGTCCTGCCCCGCCTTTCCTGAACACCTGCTCCGAGCCGGGCCCTGGGTGGGACTGTAGATGAATCATTCAAGTAGTTATCAGTTCAACAGGCTCTCTTTTTTTTTCTCGCTGAGCACCTACTCTTCTGCAAGGGCTTCCTTCTCTCTAGCATGCTTTATTCCAGAAAGCACTCAATATGACTTCTTGATATACAAGGGGATAAAAGTTTACAGGCATGGCCATGTGACAAGGAACAAATGGGAACAGAAGCTGGGAAGGTCTGAGGAATCCAGGAGTGAGACAGGCGGACAAAAGGGGGCACACAGGGTCCTCTGCGTGACGGGGGACAGACCCCAAATTGTCCTGAGCTTTCCAGCAGCCAAAACCGAATCCACGAGGTTCAGTGTGAGATACCCATGACTCAGGGGCTACCGCGAAGGAAGACCTTCCTGGGGCCCTGAGACCAGAGAGGCCTTCTCCTGGGGGGCTGGCATGCGAAGCGCACCATGGACCCTCAGGAGCGACGCCCCCAGACGGCGTCCCAGCAGCGCAGGCCCCAGGCGCTGTTTCCTCTGCCCCACTCCGTGCTGGCCCGGGGCCCAGAGCGGCTCGGAGCAGAGGTCACAGCGCAGGGCGAGGCGGCCCCTCTCACCCTCCAGTTTAATCCCCCTGCAGCCTTCGTAGGAAACATTTAGAACAAACTGGCATGCCACTAGCTGCCCGCAGCCCTCAGGTAAGCTCTAGTTTGGCCTGAGAAGTATACTTAAATGATTTGGATTCGTTGTCAACTTTAAATGGTTAGGAAATTTTACCTAAAAAGCCAGATTGGAAAAAAATAAAAAGGGGGGATTTGACTAGCCGGGGCCCACATTCCCTAAGGATAAGAACTGGCTCAAGCTGAGTAGTTTTCCAATGAGCCCGCCACGGTTCCCTGAAGGCCCTTCTGTTTGCAGCGTCCCTGCCTGGCTTACAAGGCTTCAGGGGCTTGCAGCCTAGGTTTGGGGTGTTTTGAGTTGTGTCCCTGCAGTGTGTGTTGGAAGCAGTCAGTAACCGGCTTACAGTGGGGGGTCCCAGGCTGGGCTTCTGGATCTGAGTGCATGCGGGGGGGCAGGCTGGGGCGGTCTGATAAGTGTCGAGGTACAGGGGTCTCTCCTGGGAGGCTGGAAGCCTGGGTGGCACCTGAGGGTGGTTGTATAGCTGTTCAGCACCACCAGTCCAGATAAAAAGGTGAGTAGTGTTCTTTCCAACACAACTTTTGGCAAGTGCAGTGGGGCGGCGAGTTCAAGATCATGAACTTGGCAGATGCTCTTCTCAGTCGCTGGGTTAGTCCCGAGTCAGGTGCTCACCAGGTGTGAGGGGCCTGGCTTAAAGAGGAGCACTTCCCCAGGCCATCTCTGTGCTGGCTGGAGAGACGCTGAGGCGAGGAGGACGCCAGGGACAGAGGAGAGGGCGGAGGCAAGTCGGTGGGTCATCCAGGTAAGTGCGACATGTTCTCTGGGATCCCCCAGAGACCCACTAAGTCAGGCTGGGGAACTCAAACCCTCCACCACCCCATCCTCCGGAGGAGAGGCCTGGGCTGAGTTTGGAGAATAAATACCATCCAGCCACATAAAGAAGAAGAAGGAACATCCCAGCCAAAGTGAGGGTACAATCCAAGGCTCTGAGAGGCCCAAAGGGAGGCTGGGAGGAGACAGAGGGGAAGGCGGTCTGGCGCAGCCCAGACAAGGGTAGGAAGGATATGAGACAAGACCACGGCGGTGGGAAGAGGCCAAATCGCAAAAGGCTTTGCACGCCAAGCTAAGGAGAGGGAACTTGGCCCTGAGGTCCAGAGGAACTTCTGCAGGGTTTTAAGTCCAGGCGACGTATGGATGAACGAATCCATAATAGGCTGGGGTTATCAAGGAGGGTTTCCTGGAGGAGGTCAGGCTCGAACTGAAGGAGGGGGAGGATTTGGAGAGCTGGCAGGGAAGGAGAGATGTGCTATTCTGAACAACTTGTTACAGTTAAAACTCTTCAAAACCCTCCCTCCCCCATGGCCTTTGAAACCGTTTGAATCACAAGCTGCCTGTTAAAGATGTGTTTGTCGGTTATTTGAAAGCTGTGGTTTCTCTTTAGCTGATTCTGGGCCCCATCCTTTGACTAGGAACCAGAAAGGAATGAAGAACGCATCCTCTTGCCCAGAGAGCTAATTATTGAAATACTGTGGGCCTCACCAGGGTTTATGGCGTCACTGAGCTCTATCATCCGACAGCTCCTAATTTCTAACTGGTCAAAGTTTTCAGTACATTTTTATGGGCCGTCCCAAAGCCAGCTGGAAGCTTTTTTTCCATAAACTCTCCCTGAGACAAGTAGCCAGGTTTCACATATTAAAATGAAAACGTCAAAAGGTTGTTAAAAAAAATAAAATGCAGCTCAGCTCACACAACCCACATTGGAGTCCAACAGCATCTGCCTGGTTTTTTCCTGCAAAGCTGAGACTCAGGTCAGAAGATGATGTTAATCCCTTGATCACTTTATCCATTCACTTAACAAGCACTGGGGGTATTTATTGGGTACCCAGGATTAAGCAGGGCCCCAAGATCAGAAGGTGCCTCAGGCACAATCACTCCACCCCTGGGGCCCTCTGGAGCTCAAAACACTTGGTCGTTTACAAAGTGTTTTCACGTGTAACTTTGTGAGCTGTCGGTACTGTTATTATTCCCATTTTTTTCTGAGGAGGACACTGAGGCTTGTAGAGGTTAGGTAACCTGCCCAGAGTCACAGTAATAGTAAGTGGTAGAACTTGACCTTGGGTCACACACATTCGGGCTTACTTGGAAGCTCAGACGCTGGGTTCAATCCCTGGGTTGGGAAGATCCCCTGAGGAGGGGGTGGCAACTCACTCCAGTGCCCTGGCCTGTAGAATCCCCGTGGGCAGAGGGGTGACCAAGGACAGCACGGCCACATTCAGAACCCACATTCTGCCCACTTCTCCCTGCCCTTTTCAAGCAACTCCATCCAACAGTTATTGGCTTAGGTTGAACGACAGCTCTAAGAGGTTTAGCTGCCACTTATCAGTTCAGTTCAGTTCAGTCGCTCAGTCGTCTCCGACTCTTTGCGACCCCATGAATCACAGCACGCCAGGCCTCCCTGTCCATCACCATCTCTCGGAGTTCACTCAGACTCATGTCCATTGAGTCCGTGATGCCATCCAGCCATCTCATCCTCGGTCGTCCCTTTCTCCTCCTGCCCCCAATCCCTCCCAGCATCAGAGTCTTTTCCAATGAGTCAACTCTTCTCATGATGTGGCCAAAGTATTGGAGTTTCAGCTTTAGCATCATTCCTTCCAAAGAAATCCCAGGGTTGATCTCCTTCAGAATGGACTGGTTGGATCTCCTTGCAGTCCAAGGGACTCTCAAGTAACCAGTCTGTTGTTCCATGTCCAGTCCTAACTGTTGCTTCCTGACCTGCATACAGATTTCTCAAGAGGCAGGTTAGGTGGTCTGGTATTCCCATCTCTTTCAGAATTTTCCACAGTTTATTGTGATCCACACAGTCAAAGGCTTTGGCATAGTCGATAAAGCAGAAGTAGATATTTTTCTGGAACTCTCTTGCTTTTTCCATGATCCAGCGGATGTTGGCAATTTGATCTCTGGTTCCTCTGCCTTTTCTAAAGCCAGCTTGAACATCAGGGAGTTCACGGTTCACGTATTGCTGAAGCCTGGCTTGGAGAGTTTTGAGCATTACTTTACTAGCATGTGAGATGAGTCCAATTGTGTGGTAGTTTGAGCATTCTTTGGCATTGCCTTTCTTTGGAATTGGAATGAAAACTGACCTTTTCTAGTCCTGTGGCCACTGCTGCTGCCACTTATAATCTGTCCAATATCTGCCCTCGTTTTCGAACCTGATTTCTCCTCTGAGGGAATGCCCCGATGGTGAGGCCAGAAGAAAACTAGCACCCGTCTCCCAATGCACCATCGCCATAGACGCCCGCTGAAGCCCGGCGCCTCCCCAGCACCTCCCGCCTGGACCGTGGGCGTGAAAGGCACAGCCGCCGCCAAGCAGACATTCACTCCTGGGACTGACTCGTGAGTGAGTGGAGAGATGACCCGTGGAGGTGAAGATCACCCTCAGCAGGGCCCCCAGACCAGACTGCCTGAAGTTTCCCTTGGCTGACTCCCTGTGGCTCTCAGACCTCTCAGCCCTTCAAGCTGACACCAAGCTTGCTCTTCCATGGGAGTCTATTCCCATCTGGGTCCTTCTAGCCTGTTAAGGGTCAGGAGTGTAAAGAAAGAGGCTAAGGGAAGACCCATGGGTATGACATGCTGAAGGAGCAATGCGCTGGAATACACAGAAGGGCAGGAGGGAGAGGAATAAGGGGACCTGAGTGTGTGCCAGGAGACGCTCAGGAGATGGGCTGGGAAGGGCCTGATCTCTGTTCTCAAGGCTCTGAAAGGGGGTCATCAGTTAGGATTCTCCAGAAAAACAGACCTGATGGGGATAAATAGATATTGATGCACAGAGGCATATATATATAGATACATGCTGTGCTGTGCCTAGTCGCTCAGTCGCATCTGACTCTTTGTGACTCCATGGACTGCAGCCCACCAGGCTCCTCTGTCCATGGGGATTGTCCAGGCAAGAAGACTGGAGTGGGTTGCCATGCCCTCCTCCAGGGGATCTTCCCAACCCGGGGATTGAACCCAGGTCTCCTGCATTGCAGGCAGATTTTCTTACTGTCTGAGCCACAAAGACAGCTCAAGAATACTGGCGTGGGTAGCCTATCCCCTCTCCAGCAGATCTTCCTGACCAAGGAATCAACCTGGGGTCTCTTGCATTGCAGGTGGATTCTTTACCAGCTGAGCTGCCAGGGAAGCCCATATAGATACATACATATATAGATACAAAGATAGATTCATAGATAGATGATCGAGAGATACATCTTGTTGATGTTTAGTCGCTAAGTTGTGTCCGACTCTTACACGACCCTATGGACCTGCCAGGCTCCTCTGTCCATGGGATTTTCCAGGCAAGAATGCTGGAGTGGGTTGCCTTGTCCTTCTCCAAGATACAATGATAGATATACGATAAATATGTATACACAGCTTTAAAAAGAAATGCCTTAATTTTAATAAACTGGCTCATGGGATAGTGGGACTGTCTAGAATCCATAAGGCAGGTGATAGACTCAAACGCAGACAAGAGTGGATGCTGTGGTCTTGACACAGCATTTCTTCTGCGGGAAACCTCAGTGTTTGCTCTTCAGACCTCAAAACGATTAGATGAGGCCCCCCTACACACTGTTAGGGTCATCTTCACTGACTTTTTTTCATGTATCCTGCTGCTGCTGCTAAGTCGAGTCAGTGGTGTCAGACTCTGTGCAACTCCATGGACTGTAGCCCAACAGGCTCCCCCCGACCATGGGATTTTCCAGGCAAGAGTACTGGAGTGGGTCGCCATTGCCTTCTCCTTTTGTGTATGAACACTTTGTAAAGTCTTTGTTGAATTTGTTACAATATTGCTTCTGTTGTTTCTGTTTTGGATTTTTAGCCAGGAAGCATGTGGGATCTTCACTCAGATCAGGGAGTGAATCCACACTGACTGCATTGGAAGGGGAAGCCTTAAGCCCTGGATCACCAGGGCAGGGCCTTCCCTGACTTTCAATGTTAACTGCACCTACAAAATCCCTTTACAGCCGCACCTAGACTCAAGTTTGATCACCTAACTGTGTGCCAGAATTAACCCGCCTGGAAGGGTCATCCCAGGTCGGTACCTCCTGGGACTGTCAGAGAGGGATGACTGTAGACAGGACTAGCAGTTGGAGTGGAGACACTCAGGTTGGCATCGGGTCGTCTCCTGGGTGCAGAAGAGGACACAGCTCCTCGGACTTACCAAGGGTTCCTTGCCAAAGCTGAGTCGGCGGTGAAGGGTTTGTGCACAGGGACCTCCTGGCTTGAGCCTGTGTTCTCTCTGCTTCCTCTTCAGCCACACAGACAGAGCCCCTTGCTGCAGAGTCCCGTCCCTGAGTTTCCCGCTCCTGTCCCCCTGCTGCCCCCCTACCCCCGCCACCGGGCCACTTGATGTCTGGCTGTCTCAGCATCTCTATTTCAGCTGCCTGTTCAAACAACCTGTGCCTGCCATCCCCACCAACCTAGGTCCCAGGGCCTCTTTCCTGGATGCCCTCTGCTCTGGATTCCCTCCCCCCTTTCTCTAGCTGCCCCCCCACCCCGGCCCCCAAAACACACCCTGGGCCTTTTGAAGAGTCACAGGTGGGATCCAGAGCCCAGGGGTCTGAACCGCGTCTGAAATGAACAGCTCTTGGGTTTCCCCGGTGGGTCAGTGGTAAAGAATCCACCTGCCATTGCAGGAGGCACGGGTTCGATCCCTGATCCGGGAAGATCCCAGACGCTGCGGAGCATCTCAGCCCGCACCGCCCCTACTGAGCCTGTGCTCTGGAGCCTGGGAGCCACAACTACTGGGCCCACAACCACGGAAGCCTGTAAGCCTAGAGCCTGTGCTCCCCGACGAGAGAGGGCACCGCGGTGAGAAGCCCGAGCGTGGCAGCTGGAGAGCAGCCCGCACCGCAGCAGAGACCCGCTACAGCCAAGAAGAAAATACATAAATACACTTTTAAAAGTCAGGTTTCTTTAAAAATTAAAGTGAAACGAACAGCTCTTGGCTCACAGGCTCCTTACTCGGGGCGTCTTCCACACAAATTGGGCTCCGTCCACGCGGCTCTGGCCCAGGTGTTTCCTGTCCATGGCAGGAGGTATATGGGATCTTGAACTGTAATCTTGAAAGGAGCAGCTGTAAAACACGGATCCAGGTGGTCCCCACTTAGGCCCAAAGATTGGGGAGCAGAACAGATCACAGAGTGAATGAGGGTTTCTTGTGAGAGCAGCAAAAGAACAAAGATGCTCTTTAGACCATAATAGACACACAGCCTCTCCAAGCTGATTGTCACCTACACATGCCCCCACCCAGGCAGGGATGCCCTCAAAAATTCACAAGAATGTCGCATATCACAGAACACTCAACCAGAAGGGTTTAAAAATAAATTTTGGCAGTAGGAAAACTCGAGAGGACCGCTGGAGATCTGACAAAAGCAACAAGACATAAATCTCTAAAGCAGGGAGGCAGAAACTTTGATCAAATTATGGCTCACTGACTGATTTACCGCTTGACCTTAAACAAGTCTTTTCCTGGATGACCCTGAGCAAGCCTCACCTTCCCTCCCCATACCAATCTGCCCATCTGAACATGAGGAGTTGGAAACATGATTTGAAAAGTCCTTTCCAGTTGTGGAAAAACATTTTAAATTGTAAAACATTAATTTAGAAACCACAAGGTTACTAAAATAATAACATCAAGGTGAAATTTACCCCTTCGCAAGACTAATATTTAAGGAGTTATTTTGTTTTAGACAATTATTTAAATATCACCCAAATGTCTATGAAATGGAGACTAGTTAAGCTATAATAATCCAAACAGTGGAATATAATCAGACAAATGTAACAATATATACAGTGAAATACATTGCAATAGTTTTAGCTCCTTTTTGCTTTTTGTTAATGATGTAGGTATCTACAAACTGATAGAGAAACATTCCCAAAATGTTTCTAGAAAACATTGTTATAAATTACAAAGTGAATATAGGTGGGGGGGTAGAACCGTTTGCTATTACATTTGTTACACTTGTGTTCACAAAAGGAAGTGTTTTGTTTTTTTTAGAAATTGAGATAGAGTTGACATAAAGTTGTGTTAGTTTCATGTGTGCAGCATAACGATTTGGTGTTTGCATATCTTGTGAAATGTTCGCCGCCGTAAGTCCAGCTACCATCCATCTGGACGTGCTGTGCTTAGTCGTGTCTGGTTCTCTGGGGCCCCACGGACTGCAGTCCGCCAGGCTCCTCTGCCCACGGGATTCTCCAGGCAAGAATACTGGAGTGGGTTGCCATGCCCTCCTGCAGGGGATCTTCCCAACCCAGGGGCTGAACCTAGGTCTACAGCATTGCAGGTGGATTCTTTACTGTCTGAGCCACCAGGGTCGCCCAAGAATACTGGAGTGGGAAGCCTATCCTTCTCCAGGGGAACTTCCTGACCCAGGAATCAAATCGGGATTTCCTGTATTGCAGGCAGATTCTTTACCTGCTGAGTTCCCAGGGAAGCCCTATCCATCTGCATATATAGTTACAATTGTTTTTTTCAACACACAAAAAAATCAATTTTATTCCTATACATTAACAATAAACTATCCAAACAGGAAATCAAGGAAACAATCCCAATTATGGCATCAAAAAGAATAAAATATTTAAAATCAAACTTTACCAGAGAGGTAAAATACTGGTACATGGAAAAGTAAAATATTGATGAGTGACATGAAAGATGCAAATATATGGAAAGTCATTCTGTGTTTATGTACTGGGAGAGTTAATGTTATCTAAATGTCTACACTACTCAAGGTGGTTGTGTTTTGTTTCCTTCATGAAATGCCCAGCAAGGGGTTTGACTCCTGGGGACCAGGTGTTGTCTGTTCCCCATCTGCTCTTTGTGGAGCTGGGCGCTCAGCCACCAAGTTGACAGATTCATGGATTGCTTGATTCCAGAAAAGAGGCCTTGTAATTATTGGAATTCACTAATAAATGCTGATCTGTATTTTAATGTTTGATAATTTGAAAGATATCTTTACTCCCCCCACAAAAGTATCTGCTGTACAATGGCATAGATTAACAAAAGAACCAGCACCCTAGCTTTGGACTAGAATTCCACGTACTTATCTATTTAATTCTATCTTTTATAATCACATTCTTTGTATCATACCAATCAGAAGCTCTGATTGAATGTAATGTGCTATGCTACATCGCTTCAGTCGAGTCCAACTCTTTGAGAGCCTATGGGCAATAGTCTGCCAGGCTCCTCTGTCGGTGGAAGTAATGGACCTAATTCATAAAAACGGAGAAGGAAATGGCAACCCACTCCAGTATTCTTGCCTGGGAAGTCTCAAGGACATATGAGTCTGGTGGGCTACAGTCCATGGGATTGCAAAGGGTTGGACACAACTTAGTAACTAAGCCAATTCGTGAAAAAGAGACCAAACAACTTTTCAATAATCAATGTGCTGTTTCATGGATCAGATCTTTATATAAGATCATTTGCAGAGAAAGAGTAGAAACTCTTCGTTTGTTCTAAACATTATGTTTTGACTAGTGAGAAAATCTAAAGCAGAGACTGGAGAAGTGACTTACTCAGGGTGAGGGAGAAACAAAGCTTAGATTAAGTTCATAAAATCAAATACTTTTGTAGTCAGAGGCACCTTAGAGATCATTGGTATTTACTCAGGACTGACCACTCCTTGTCAAGAGCCCATTTTGTTCTTTTTTTTTTTTTTATTCACTCCTGGGACTGACTCGTGAGTGAGTGGAGAGATGACCCGTGGAGGTGAAGATCACCCTCAGCAGGGCCCCCAGACCAGACTGCCTGAAGTTTCCCTTGGCTGACTCCCTGTGGCTCTCAGACCTCTCAGCCCTTCAAGCTGACACCAAGCTTGCTCTTCCATGGGAGTCTATTCCCATCTGGGTCCTTCTAGCCTGTTAAGGGTCAGGAGTGTAAAGAAAGAGGCTAAGGGAAGACCCATGGGTATGACATGCTGAAGGAGCAATGCGCTGGAATACACAGAAGGGCAGGAGGGAGAGGAATAAGGGGACCTGAGTGTGTGCCAGGAGACGCTCAGGAGATGGGCTGGGAAGGGCCTGATCTCTGTTCTCAAGGCTCTGAAAGGGGGTCATCAGTTAGGATTCTCCAGAAAAACAGACCTGATGGGGATAAATAGATATTGATGCACAGAGGCATATATATATAGATACATGCTGTGCTGTGCCTAGTCGCTCAGTCGCATCTGACTCTTTGTGACTCCATGGACTGCAGCCCACCAGGCTCCTCTGTCCATGGGGATTGTCCAGGCAAGAAGACTGGAGTGGGTTGCCATGCCCTCCTCCAGGGGATCTTCCCAACCCGGGGATTGAACCCAGGTCTCCTGCATTGCAGGCAGATTTTCTTACTGTCTGAGCCACAAAGACAGCTCAAGAATACTGGCGTGGGTAGCCTATCCCCTCTCCAGCAGATCTTCCTGACCAAGGAATCAACCTGGGGTCTCTTGCATTGCAGGTGGATTCTTTACCAGCTGAGCTGCCAGGGAAGCCCATATAGATACATACATATATAGATACAAAGATAGATTCATAGATAGATGATCGAGAGATACATCTTGTTGATGTTTAGTCGCTAAGTTGTGTCCGACTCTTACACGACCCTATGGACCTGCCAGGCTCCTCTGTCCATGGGATTTTCCAGGCAAGAATGCTGGAGTGGGTTGCCATGTCCTTCTCCAAGATACAATGATAGATATACGATAAATATGTATACACAGCTTTAAAAAGAAATGCCTTAATTTTAATAAACTGGCTCATGGGATAGTGGGACTGTCTAGAATCCATAAGGCAGGTGATAGACTCAAACGCAGACAAGAGTGGATGCTGTGGTCTTGACACAGCATTTCTTCTGCGGGAAACCTCAGTGTTTGCTCTTCAGACCTCAAAACGATTAGATGAGGCCCCCCTACACACTGTTAGGGTCATCTTCACTGACTTTTTTTCATGTATCCTGCTGCTGCTGCTAAGTCGAGTCAGTGGTGTCAGACTCTGTGCAACTCCATGGACTGTAGCCCAACAGGCTCCCCCCGACCATGGGATTTTCCAGGCAAGAGTACTGGAGTGGGTCGCCATTGCCTTCTCCTTTTGTGTATGAACACTTTGTAAAGTCTTTGTTGAATTTGTTTCAATATTGCTTCTGTTGTTTCTGTTTTGGATTTTTAGCCAGGAAGCATGTGGGATCTTCACTCAGATCAGGGAGTGAATCCACACTGACTGCATTGGAAGGGGAAGCCTTAAGCCCTGGATCACCAGGGCAGGGCCTTCCCTGACTTTCAATGTTAACTGCACCTACAAAATCCCTTTACAGCCGCACCTAGACTCAAGTTTGATCACCTAACTGTGTGCCAGAATTAACCCGCCTGGAAGGGTCATCCCAGGTCGGTACCTCCTGGGACTGTCAGAGAGGGATGACTGTAGACAGGACTAGCAGTTGGAGTGGAGACACTCAGGTTGGCATCGGGTCGTCTCCTGGGTGCAGAAGAGGACACAGCTCCTCGGACTTACCAAGGGTTCCTTGCCAAAGCTGAGTCGGCGGTGAAGGGTTTGTGCACAGGGACCTCCTGGCTTGAGCCTGTGTTCTCTCTGCTTCCTCTTCAGCCACACAGACAGAGCCCCTTGCTGCAGAGTCCCGTCCCTGAGTTTCCCGCTCCTGTCCCCCTGCTGCCCCCCTACCCCCGCCACCGGGCCACTTGATGTCTGGCTGTCTCAGCATCTCTATTTCAGCTGCCTGTTCAAACAACCTGTGCCTGCCATCCCCACCAACCTAGGTCCCAGGGCCTCTTTCCTGGATGCCCTCTGCTCTGGATTCCCTCCCCCCTTTCTCTAGCTGCCCCCCCACCCCGGCCCCCAAAACACACCCTGGGCCTTTTGAAGAGTCACAGGTGGGATCCAGAGCCCAGGGGTCTAAACCTGTCTCTTATACACATCTTCTCCCTCCTGCCCTTCTGTGTATTCCAGCGCATTGCTCCTTCAGCATGTCATACCCATGGGTCTTCCCTTAGCCTCTTTCTTTACACTCCTGACCCTTAACAGGCTAGAAGGACCCAGATGGGAATAGACTCCCATGGAAGAGCAAGCTTGGTGTCAGCTTGAAGGGCTGAGAGGTCTGAGAGCCACAGGGAGTCAGCCAAGGGAAACTTCAGGCAGTCTGGTCTGGGGGCCCTGCTGAGGGTGATCTTCACCTCCACGGGTCATCTCTCCACTCACTCATAAAACTCGAGAGGACCGCTGGAGATCTGACAAAAGCAACAAGACATAAATCTCTAAAGCAGGGAGGCAGAAACTTTGATCAAATTATGGCTCACTGACTGATTTACCGCTTGACCTTAAACAAGTCTTTTCCTGGATGACCCTGAGCAAGCCTCACCTTCCCTCCCCATACCAATCTGCCCATCTGAACATGAGGAGTTGGAAACATGATTTGAAAAGTCCTTTCCAGTTGTGGAAAAACATTTTAAATTGTAAAACATTAATTTAGAAACCACAAGGTTACTAAAATAATAACATCAAGGTGAAATTTACCCCTTCGCAAGACTAATATTTAAGGAGTTATTTTGTTTTAGACAATTATTTAAATATCACCCAAATGTCTATGAAATGGAGACTAGTTAAGCTATAATAATCCAAACAGTGGAATATAATCAGACAAATGTAACAATATATACAGTGAAATACATTGCAATAGTTTTAGCTCCTTTTTGCTTTTTGTTAATGATGTAGGTATCTACAAACTGATAGAGAAACATTCCCAAAATGTTTCTAGAAAACATTGTTATAAATTACAAAGTGAATATAGGTGGGGGGTAGAACCGTTTGCTATTACATTTGTTACACTTGTGTTCACAAAAGGAAGTGTTTTGTTTTTTTTAGAAATTGAGATAGAGTTGACATAAAGTTGTGTTAGTTTCATGTGTGCAGCATAACGATTTGGTGTTTGCATATCTTGTGAAATGTTCGCCGCCGTAAGTCCAGCTACCATCCATCTGGACGTGCTGTGCTTAGTCGTGTCTGGTTCTCTGGGGCCCCACGGACTGCAGTCCGCCAGGCTCCTCTGCCCACGGGATTCTCCAGGCAAGAATACTGGAGTGGGTTGCCATGCCCTCCTGCAGGGGATCTTCCCAACCCAGGGGCTGAACCTAGGTCTACAGCATTGCAGGTGGATTCTTTACTGTCTGAGCCACCAGGGTCGCCCAAGAATACTGGAGTGGGAAGCCTATCCTTCTCCAGGGGAACTTCCTGACCCAGGAATCAAATCGGGATTTCCTGTATTGCAGGCAGATTCTTTACCTGCTGAGTTCCCAGGGAAGCCCTATCCATCTGCATATATAGTTACAATTGTTTTTTTCAACACACAAAAAAATCAATTTTATTCCTATACATTAACAATAAACTATCCAAACAGGAAATCAAGGAAACAATCCCAATTATGGCATCAAAAAGAATAAAATATTTAAAATCAAACTTTACCAGAGAGGTAAAATACTGGTACATGGAAAAGTAAAATATTGATGAGTGACATGAAAGATGCAAATATATGGAAAGTCATTCTGTGTTTATGTACTGGGAGAGTTAATGTTATCTAAATGTCTACACTACTCAAGGTGGTTGTGTTTTGTTTCCTTCATGAAATGCCCAGCAAGGGGTTTGACTCCTGGGGACCAGGTGTTGTCTGTTCCCCATCTGCTCTTTGTGGAGCTGGGCGCTCAGCCACCAAGTTGACAGATTCATGGATTGCTTGATTCCAGAAAAGAGGCCTTGTAATTATTGGAATTCACTAATAAATGCTGATCTGTATTTTAATGTTTGATAATTTGAAAGATATCTTTACTCCCCCCACAAAAGTATCTGCTGTACAATGGCATAGATTAACAAAAGAACCAGCACCCTAGCTTTGGACTAGAATTCCATGTACTTATCTATTTAATTCTATCTTTTATAATCACATTCTTTGTATCATACCAATCAGAAGCTCTGATTGAATGTAATGTGCTATGCTACATCGCTTCAGTCGAGTCCAACTCTTTGAGAGCCTATGGGCAATAGTCTGCCAGGCTCCTCTGTCGGTGGAAGTAATGGACCTAATTCATAAAAACGGAGAAGGAAATGGCAACCCACTCCAGTATTCTTGCCTGGGAAGTCTCAAGGACATATGAGTCTGGTGGGCTACAGTCCATGGGATTGCAAAGGGTTGGACACAACTTAGTAACTAAGCCAATTCGTGAAAAAGAGACCAAACAACTTTTCAATAATCAATGTGCTGTTTCATGGATCAGATCTTTATATAAGATCATTTGCAGAGAAAGAGTAGAAACTCTTCGTTTGTTCTAAACATTATGTTTTGACTAGTGAGAAAATCTAAAGCAGAGACTGGAGAAGTGACTTACTCAGGGTGAGGGAGAAACAAAGCTTAGATTAAGTTCATAAAATCAAATACTTTTGTAGTCAGAGGCACCTTAGAGATCATTGGTATTTACTCAGGACTGACCACTCCTTGTCAAGAGCCCATTTTGTTCTTTTTTTTTTTTTAATATAATTTCTATATGAAAAAATTCATTTTAACAGTATTTTTATAGAAATAAAAATGAAAACATAATGAGAAGTAAAAATACAAAGTGTTCATTGGAAAAAAATAAAATTTCTGACAATACTGAGTGTTGGTTGGTTAGATAAATTTATTGGAAGGACTGATACTAAAGCTCCAATACTTTGACCATCTAATGAGAAGAGCCAACTCAGTGGAAAAAAACCCAGATGCTGGGAAAGATTGAAGTCAGGAGGAGAAGGGGTTGACTGAGGATGAGATGGTTGGATGGCATCACTGACTCGATCGACATGAGTCTGAGCAAGCTCTGGGAGGCAGTGAAGGCCCGGGAAGCCTGGCGCGCTGCAGTCCGTGGGGTCGCAGAGTCGGACCCGACCGAGCAACTGAACAGCGCCACCCAAGGCTGCCACAGCGGCTTGCTGGTGCGTCCGTCCACCAGCCCCACGGCTGGACCTGGGCTTCTGAAGCCAAAGACGGACTTCTCCATCTTCATGGCACAGCCCCCTCTGCCCCTAGGAATACTTGGCATGCTTGCCCCTCATGGGCTGCTGAACATTGCAAATGTGAATAAAGCTGTTCTTTAACAGACAGGGAGATCAATCCAGAGAAGAGAAGGGACCCACCCCTGGTTGCACTGCAAGCTTGGGAGGTACGGGGTGGGGCCACCAGGATCTCCTGAATCCCAGCGGAGGCGCTCCTGGGCTCACAGAGAGGACAGACACTTGATGCCTCTCATTTCCCCCACAAAAGCCACAGGTAAAGCTGTTTACGGCCTGGCAGCCAACCAAGGCCACAAGCACTTCCACAGGCCACAGTCTCACCCTGGCAACTCGTTCTTTCTTTAAAAAAAAAAAGAAAAAAAGAATCTAAATCGTGTTAACAATCACCCTTTCTACCATAATTTGAAAGCTCTCAGCACCTCCCTGCCGAGGCCATTATAAACTGACCCCTAAATTCAGGCAATAAAACACAGGCCCGCCTGCTGGCCACCCAGTTTCAACTTTGGAAACACTTGTATCTTGATTATTTCCAAAACTTTTATTAGAATCATAATTATTCAAATTCATGAAAAGCATTTTTCTTCTTTGTAAGAGCACTTCCATACACGCTAAGTGGGCTAGTACTCAAATATTTCCAAACCAGTCATGTCCTCTAGAATGAAGAGACTGTTGCATGTTTAAAGTAGGTGCATTTATTTTATGTGAATTATTTGTTGCTGTTGTCCGACTCTTCGCGACCCCATGGACTGCAGCATGCCAGGCTTTCCTGTCCTTCACCATCTCCCGGAGCTTGCTCAAACTCATGTCCATTGAGTCCGTGATATATACCTCAATAAACCTAAATTAAAATGTAAGACAGTGCAGGGACTTGACTGGTGGCCCAGCGGTAAAGAATCCACCCACCAATGCAGGGGACGGGTGTTCAATCCCTGGTCCGGGAACCGAGATCCCACATGCCTCGGGGCAACAAGCCCAGTGCCGCAACCACAGAGGCCCGTACGGCGCAGCAAAGGCTCAATGTGGCCCAAAATGATAAATACGTTTTAAAAATAAGACAGTGAAAAGACAAGTCACTTTCATTTTCTCCCTTGGGCTTTTTAATATTTTCCGAGGTGTCCTTAATTGAAAGCAAAAACAGAAATGGCCAGCAGTTGGAAGAAGATTGATTTTTGCAAGGTGGGAGGCCTCTTCCTGACATTCTTCGGCCTTTGCCGGTCTCCCGAGACACAGCTGAGGGTAAGGGGACTCCTCCTTCCTGTGTGTGGCCTTGCGGAAGTCACCCCATGTCTCCAAGCCTCTGTTCCCTCGCCAGTGGACAGACCCAACGCCTGCCGTGCCTGCGCCACCAAACTGTGGGAGCAGACATGTCAGGACTCTGAGCTCTGATGGCCCAGCACACGCGACAGGTCAGTGCTGAGACCAGACCTCCTTTGCTGTAATCTCTCTGCACATCCCATCTTTAAAATTACCAAATACTTGGGCTTCCCTGGTGGCTCAGAGGTTAAAGCGTCTCCCTCTGATACGGGAGACCCGGGTTCGATCCCTGGGTCGGGAAGATCCCCTGGAGAAGGAAATGGCAATCCACTCCAGTATTCTTGCCTGGAGAATCCCATGGGCGGAGAAGCCTAGTAGGTTACAGTCCACGGGGTCGCAAAGAGTCGGACACGACTGAGCGACTTCACCTTCACCTTCACCTTCAAACATACAGAAAATAAAGGGGAAAAGCTTTAGACCTGAGAAGAAGGATCAATGCAAAGAACTACAGACAAGCCACCCAACTTTGCCAAGTCTTGACACCTTGCCATATATGCTTCAGATTTTTTTTTTTTCCCTGAAAAATAGAACAGTACAGATTAAATCCTCTGTGTTCCTCTTTCTGATCTCAGTCCCATCCCTCCCTACCCAGGGGTAACTGCTGTTCTAAATTTAGTATTTTGATTTCCTATGCATGTTTTAACATTTACTATCTGACTGTATCCCTAAAAATACATATGTAGCGTAGTTTTGAATTAAATAAAAAACCTTTTTATATTACACTATTCTACCACTTTTCTAGACTGTATCTACGTTGAAGCTATAGCCTGAGTTTCTTTTCCCTCCCAGTATATTATTCCATTGCACAAACAGATCACAGTCTATCTACCTGTTGATGGACAATTCATCAATTCCTCAGTTTTTACAACTACATGCTGAGTGAGGGGAGGGAAGTCACTGAACGGTAGATAAGAGCATCTTCAACTTTATTAGAATTTTCCAAACTTCTTCTCCAGAGAAGCTGTATCCTTTCGCTTCTCCACAGATGGTACAGGGTTCCCGGGGGGCCACATCCTTACTCCCTTCATTCCCTCCCCCACGCTGAGAGACTGCTGACTGCCTGCCAGTTTGGTGGATGCGAAATGGTGTCTCCCAGCTCTTAGCATTTGCATCTCTCCCATGACCAGTAAAGCTGAACATTTTTTCATATTTTTGGCCACCTAGGTTTCCTCTTCTGTGAATTGCCTGTTCATACCCTTAACCCATTTTTTTTTAAAGTGATTATTTGTGTTTCTTTCGTTTGTCCATACTTTCAACCTACTTCTGCCAGATCCTCCCAAAGTGGACTCAGTTCACGGCCCTTCTCTGTTCTAAACTCCCTGCGGCTCTCTCTAGAATATGCACAACTCTAGAATATGCCACAGGGCCTTGCTCAGTGGCCCTGATTCGCCTGTAGGCTAAAAACCAAACTCAACCCAGGACACTCAGCTCCTCCTCCTCCAGGCTTGACTTGCACACCCTGAACTCCAACCCAAAGGACACCCAACTAGCTCAGTCCCAGGCCTCCAGCACACACCACGCCCCCAGCCTGGAATGCCTCCCTCCTATCTCCACATTCCATCTGAATGCCACCTTTTCTGCAATCCTTCTCCTCTCTTCTCAACTCAAAGCTGGGTTTGCTTCTGAATCACAGGTGAAACTATACCTTTCTTCTCCAGCACACACCACGCCCCCAGCCTGGAATGCCTCCCTCCTATCTCCACATTCCATCTGAATGCCACCTTTTCTGCAATCCTTCTCCTCTCTTCTCAACTCAAAGCTGGGTTTGCTTCTGAATCACAGGTGAAACTATACCTTTCTAGTTGACTCACTGGAAAAGACTCTCATGCTGGGAGGGATTGGGGGCAGGAGGAGAAGGGGATGACAGAGGATGAGATGGCTGGATGGCATCACTGACTCGACGGACGTGAGTCTGAGTGAACTCCGGGAGTTGGTGATGGACAGGGAGGCCTGGCATGCTGCGATTCATGGGGTCGCAAAGAGTCGGACATGACTGAGCGACTGAACTGACTGACTGACTGAGTGGCAGTTATTATTTCTCCTTTTCTCGTGTTTAAGCAGCTTTGCATTTTGCCCACTACTTTTTCATTTACAAAAGCCCAGCTCTTTATTGTGCTGTTCTGGCCTCATCTCTGCAGTGGTCCTGTGGGACAGGTAGTCGTTTCCCCTCTTTGAACACACAGGGAAGGTGGTTTACCAGGGTTCTAGTTCACCCAGCATCTGCCTTTGGCTCAGAGACAGAGCTGGACTTGAAGCCAAGACTCCTCCGATTCCACGTCCAGCTCCACGCATCATGCCCCTCCTGTTCATATCCGTGCTGTGGCTGCCTGGGCCAACCCCTGGTTCCCCCTTGAGACCGTGAGTCCCGCTGCCCACAGTTCTAGTCTCACTGCTGTGGGAGGAGCGGGGGGGACTCGGTGAGTACATGATTTCTTGACAAAGTTACAGTTATCACTTATTGCACACCCACTGGCAGCTGAGGGCTTTGCATACATTAACCCCAACCTTCCCAACAACTCTAGATGAGGAGACTGAAGTTTGAGTTGAAATGCTTTGCTCCCACGCCCCGTGGAGCTGGCCTATGAGGTGAGAGCTTCCGACTGCAATCTCTGCCTTATGCACAACAAGGGTAGACCCAGCCAGCCAGAGAGACCGTACCCCAAGGTCCCCTCCCCAGAGAGAGAGTCCGGATGCGGACATTTCTGCCCATCCTCCCCTGGGCCAAGGCCGATAGTGACTGGAGCCATGCCCCCAGCCTCAACCCGCTGTTCCTACGGCTCTGCATGCTCTTTCACCGTGCTCCACTCATTTAAGTGTTGTGTTTGTGTGTGCGTGTGTGTGGGGTGTTCCCAACTGTATCGCGTTTCTCCGCTTGGGGTTTGTGTGCGCCCTGCTGCGGGTGCGCTGTTGCTCCGGTGTGTGTTGCTGTGCTGGGACTCCGTGCCTGTCTGCTCTATATGTCTGTTTTGCTGGGTGTCTCCGCCGTGTACACTCTTGCGTATCTGTGTCTGGAGTCTTTCATGTGTGCTGGGTCGTGTAGATCATGAGCGGTCAGCTTGCGTTTGCGCCGTGCGCCGTCTCTGCGCAGGCCGTCTCCGCTGCAAGCGCAGGACGTTTGTGTGTTTCTGTTCTGCTCATCCCGTTTGGGCTGTTCCAGGTCTGCCTGGGCAGCGCGTCCCTGCGCCTCCGCACCTCCCCGCTGTGTGTCCCCGCCAGCTGACGTCTGCGCCCGGCGCGCAGGGCTGGGTTCCTGGTGTCTGCGGGGCGGCGGGAGCCCCGCCCGGGTTCCCGAGCCTTTGGTGGGGGGGCGTGTGTGACAGGTCGCTGTTCCCGTGCCCCAAATCTTTACTTTTCCTGTTTGGTGGGGGGACGGGCCTGGAGACCGAGGGGGCCGCTTGGGATTTTGCTCACGTCCGAAGTCAGGCTGCAGCAGGACGGGGATGGGGGGAGGCCTGGCGTCGGAGCGCTTGAACCCGAAGGGGGGTCCTTCTGCAAGCGTTTCCCCCTCCCGAACACCCTTTTTAAAAAGCCAACGGCCGCCCTGGGAGAGGCCCCGGCGCATGAATCATCCTCGCTTCCTGCCCCCGCCCGGCCCCGCGCTCCGGGTGCCGCGGATTTGAACTGGACGCCGACGAGAACCCGCAAACAGGCATTTCTTTGCAGATGGGTTTGAATCAGCCAATCACAGCCCGCGGGGGCCCGCTCCGGGAGGATGGAGGCGCGGGTGGAGGGGGGGCCCGCCACCCGAGGGCCCCCGCCCGGTCAGGGAGGGGGGTGCGGCGACTGGGCCTGCTCCCAACGGCGCGGCGGGGAGGAAGTGTCAGTTTGTGAACCTGCCGCGGGCCCGGCCCGGCCCGGCGGGGCAGAACTCTGCAGCGCCCGGCAGCCAGGTGGCAGGGAGAAGGCAGAGATTTGGACCGCACACCCTGCCCAGCGCCTATGCGCTGTGCCCTGGAGAGGAGGGAGGAGTTGGGCGGGGGGAGGGAGGAGGATGCGGCCGCGCCACCATCTGGAGAGTGAAGACCCCAGCAATGCCCTGCGTGCCCCGGGGCCCTTGACATGCACACACATGTGCTCCGTTTTCTATACTCACCGCCACAGAGCTGTAGACATCAAACACCGTCTCACAGGAGCACACACGCACTCACACGGAAACACACACACACACGATTGTCTCCCTGTAATCTACAGGTAGTCTAACACCAGGTGCCCAGCGCCTGGGCAGAGAAGGAGGGGACTGGAATAGTGGGCACAGGGAACAGAGCGGGCTGTGCTTAGTGGGGAGTGCGTGGAGCCGCCTGGAGCCAGGTGTGCCCAGATTGAGGAGGAGGGGGCCTTGGGGTGGGGGCCTTTGAATGCCACTGAAGGCTTTGGGGAACCACAGAAGGTTTCTGGGAGAAGAAGATGGGAATTGTTGGCCCTGGGGAGGAGTCTGGTGGGGGGGCAGGAAGACAGGGAGTGGCCTGGTTAGTGCTGTGCTGAGGTGGTACCATTCTGCATGCCAGGTGCCCAGCAGCTGAGTGAGCATGAAACAGTTATTGAATGAATGAATGAATGGCCCAGGCAAGATGAGGCCTGAACTCAGACCAGGCCAGGGAGATGGACAAGAGGAAGCCAGCAATCACTGTGCTTGAAGTTGGCTGCTTGTGGCAACTCATCGGTTGGAGAAGTCAAAGATGCTGGGGTGTTCTGGGGACCAGAGGAGTACCGTTAGCAGGAAGCGGGGGAGCAGCGGGTTTCGTAGGATGGTGAGGGACAGATGTAGAGAGGTTGGCATGGCGATGACTTCACTGCTTGGAGCCAATTTGCGTCTGAGTAAAAGCATAAGTGAGTTTAAATGTCCCAGAATTGGTTTCCATTAAATCATCCCATAACTGAGAACAGAAAAGGAGATTACAGAAGACACAGATGGCCAAGTCTATACCGGTTCATAAGCCACCGGTTTCCCTTTCTAGGTGAGTTTTCTCCAGCTAGCCCTCAGGGGAGGGAGCAGGGGTCTGAAATCCTCCCACTGCTCTGCTGGAGAAGGCCCTCCACTCAGAAAACACGGGGTATGTTTGCTTTAGGGATAAAACCTCTGGCTCCACAGCCAAGGGGTATGGTTCAGATTCCCCCCATACACACCTGGGCCGGGGGATTTTGCTCCGTGGTTGGCTGAAAGAGTCGTTCTCTGTACGAGGCTGCGTGGTAGGGGTGGGGCACGTGCAGAGTATAGAATCGGCTCACCTGGTGAAGGACCATGGCTCTGCCTCTGAACCCAGAGGCACTTCCCCTTGCCAGACTTCAGTTTCCTGACCTGTAAAATGGGAATAACAGTGACAACCTCGCAGGTTGTCACGAGAATCCAGTGAGATGATAAAAGCATCTGGCACAGCACAGGTTACATAAATGGTTGCTGCTTTCCTTTCTCCCCTCACTGAAGTAAGGAGTAAAAATCCTGTTCCTTTCTCTTCCAGTGTCAGTGGAAGCTGATGGAGAATCGAGCTCTGGACCCAGGGACTCGGGACTCCTATGGTGCCACCAGCCACCTCCCTAACAAGGGGGCCCTGGCAAAAGCCAAGAACAACTTCAAAGACCTGATGTCCAAGCTGACGGAGGGCCAGTATGTGCTGTGCCGGTGGACAGATGGACTGTATTATCTTGGGAAGATCAAGAGGGTAAACCCTTCCTCCCTGGCCTCAGTTCCCCAGGCTTAGCATCTCTCTGCTCATCCCTGGTCCCAGCCTCAGACCAGGGGTGGAGGATGGGAGATTGCTGGCAGATTCCTGGCGTGCCCTCCTGCTCCAAAGCTGAAAGTGGAAGGAGGCGGAGCCTGCAGAAGCAGGTGCCATCCTTAGGGCACCTAAGGACATCTTTAGACAAGTGCTCTGTGAGCGTACAAAACGAAACAAAATCAGGTTGGAGAGATCATTTGGCCTCGGTATTCCCACCAAGTTGCCATCACCGAGCCCCTCGCTGCCCAACCCCAGGGAGTGGGCGTGCACAGCCTTCAGGACCGCTATTCTCCTTCTGGCCTGGCTCTACTTTTTGGAGCACAGAGTGACTCTTTGTGACCCCATGGACTATTCCAGTCCATAGAATTCCCTAGGCCAGAATACTGGAGTGGGTTGCCATGCCCTCCTCCAGGGGCTCTTCCCAACCCAGGGATCGAACCCAGGTCTCCTGCATTGCAGACGGATTCTTGGAGCACAAGGAGGGAGTCTGATCTCTGTGCCCTGTGGCGGGCAGAGATGGGAGAGGAAGACCGTGTTCCAGTGGCTTTTCCCCACCTACTGTCTCACCCTGCTCCTCCCTCTCTCTGCTCCAGGTCAGCAGTTCTAAGCAGAGCTGCCTCGTGACTTTTGAAGATAATTCCAAATACTGGGTCTTATGGAAAGACATACAGCATGGTGAGTGTTCCTGTGATTCCTCACCCCTGCCCCACCCCTGGTCCGCTCTCCTCTCTGCCTCCATGTTCTTCCTTCTCTCCTCACCCCTGCCCCACCCCCGGTCCACTCTCCTCTCTGCCTCCATGTTCTTCCTTCTCTCCTTCTGTCTCTTAACTTCCAGCATCTGGCCGTGTCCTTGGAGATTACCAGTTGTACGTTTACACAAGAACTCATTTATGACACCTGTCACCCTCTGGAGCATTCATCCCTCATGCGGGAAGCAGGCAGATGGAGAAGGCAGCTTGAGGAGGGGTGGGAGAGCAGGGTTGGGTCCCAGGCCTGTGTGTATTTCCCGGCTGCCCAAAGCTCTGGGTCCCTCTGGAGCTAGGAACAGAAGGGGCCCAGGCAATCGGAATTGAAACCTTTCAGTGTAAGCACAGTGTCCTCTATCAGCATGTTAAGAAACTAGGAGGCAGCTGTGTCCGTGGGGGAGAGACCCACCAAGCCTGGAGCAGGCAGCGTGATGATGACGTAGCAGGGTGGAGCTGGGCCCGTTTCCAGGGCTGAAAGGGAGCTGGGTTGGGTACCGCCCCTGCCCTCAGAGGGCTGATACTGTCTTACAGAGATGACAAACTGGGGGCATTCTTGCCAGCATTTTCCCCTGCCATGTGCATGATGGGCATCACCGATCAATCACAACACTCATTTTCAACATGGAGCGCCAGGCAGCCCCTCCCAATGAGTTGCCATGTGAGAAGAGACCTTTTTGCCATTTACGCTCTAACAGGAGGACTGACATGGTGGTATGTGAGGAAGAGGCAGGTTTTGGAGCCCGCCTTAAACGAGACCTGGCCCTTGGACCAGGCTTCCCCGGTGGCTCGGCAGTAAGGCGTCCACTTGCAGTGCAGGAGACACAGGCCATACGAGCTGGATCCCTGGGTCAGGATGATCCCCTGGAGAAGGGAATGGCAACCCGCTCCAGTGTTCTTGCCTGGGAAATCCCATGACAGAGGAGCCTGGCGGGCTGCAGTCCATGGGGTCTCAGAGTCGGACACGACTGAGCACCTACACCACCGCCAGTGCTGCTGAGTTACAGGGAGTCCGTTTCTGAAGACTCTGTTCCCGTAACAGATGCTATCAGGAGCTTGCCAAGCAAAGACCACAGGACCCAGCCAGTTAGAAGAGTTTCCAGGCTGCCTTTTTCTCCAAGATGTTGTGGCTAATGCAGGCTGATGCTTCTCCAGGCTCTTCTCACCCTAAATGTACTATTTCAAGATCCAAAGCAATGAGGGTCTCCTCTCCTGGGCTGCCTTCTTATCGAAAGCAGAAGGAGCCAGCTGATGAGGAAAGACAGTTCACCTCAGCAAACCGTGGACGGAAGGCCCGCTGTGTGCCAGGCACCAAGTAGGTGCCGCAGTGCTCAGCGGAGGAGCTGCGTGGCTCCCAGGTCACTGCTCCTCAAGGGGGACAGGGGCCCTCTGCGTTCACCCAGGAAGGGAGCCCAAGGCTGAGCCCTCTGCAGGTGCTGATCCACAGCTTCATTAAGCCAGTGGAGGCTTGCTGAGACCACGGTGCTCTCGGTACTCTTAAGAAATATAACTGCTGTCAACTGGCGAACGGTCATTTAGTATCTAATGAGTAGTAAAAGAATGGAAAGTAACACAATTACTATAATAAGCCAACCTATTTTTATTTCCTTTTCTAATCATATGAATGTGATTTTACATGAATTCCTGAGATTCAAACTTTTCATTTTTTAAGTAACTGCTTTATTTTCCTGGGATCATATTCAGGAATAAGAGGCAAGAGACCATTTGCTCAACAAACATGTCTTGAACATGTGTGATGTGCCACACCCACTTGAGGTCCTGGGGACACAGATGAACAGATACCTTTTCTGTCCTTACCGAACTTTCTGTCTGCTGAGGGAAATGAGACTGAAACACGCATGAAAACATACTTACTTTATTCATTCAAACCCTTCACACACAAACACATGTTTATTCTTCAACATCAAACTTCAAAAAAAAAAAGAGAGATGGAACCTGTAGATTAAAAGCAATTGAACAAACTTAAAATTGTTATGGACCATTGAGACAATTAGCAATGTGAATGCTGAATTTATTATATTAAGAAATTATTTTTAATATTTGGGTTCCATAGAGGCACTAGTTCTTTGTTTTTCTTTAAGAGAGTAGTAATCTTTCAGAGATGCCTACTGAAATATTTATGGAAAATGATTGGCTATTTGGGGCTTGATTCACAATAAAACAGGAGGGGTAGTGGGTGGGAAGATAGTCAAAACAAGACTGGCTGTGAATTCGTGACTGTTGATAACACGGAGTTTCATTATAATATTTTATTATTATGCCATAATAAAAAATGTTTAAAAGTTACTTAACATAAAAAGCTTTAATAAATCAAGTTAAATTAAGCAGGAGAGGCAGCATGGTATTGTCAAAAGAACAAATGATTTGGGGGACTTCTCTGGTGGTCCAGGGGCTAAGACTCTGTGCTCCCAATGCAGGCAGCCCAGCTTCAGTCCCTGGTTGGGGAACTAGATCTGACATGCCTCAACTAAAAGAGAACCCTTGCCACAGTGGGTGTTAAAAGATCCTACATGCTGCAACTAAGACCCTGCATATCCAAATAAATAAATGCTAAAAAAAAAAATAAAACAAATTATTTGGGACTTCCCTAGTGGTCCAGTGGTTAACACTCTGGACCTCTAATGCAGGGGACGTGGGTTCAGTCCCTGGCTGGGGAACTAAGATCCTGCATGCCTTGAGGTGTGGCCAAAACAAAACAAAAATCAAACGAGTTGATGTCAAACAGCGGTGGATTTGAATCCCCCTTCTCCTGCTTTCTAGCTGAGCAAGGGACTTAACCGCTCTGAGCCTCAGTTTTCCCCATCTTTAGAATGGGGTGCTGGTCACAGGCAGCTCAGAGTGATTGGAGAGGCTCAGTGAGTCGGCCCCTGGGGCCCAATGCTCAGACCCAGAGGCACGGCGCCTGGACTGTGGTTTTAAGACCGCGGGTCCTTCCCACGAACGGTCATTCCCACGAACCCAAGCTGACCACTCAGGGCCCCTTTCTTTCAGCTGGTGTTCCAGGGGAGGAGCCCAAGTGCAACATCTGCCTGGGGAAGACGTCAGGGCCCCTGAACGAGATCCTCATCTGTGGGAAGTGCGGCCTGGGTGAGTGTGACCAGACCTAGGCGTCCCCCGCTGGCTCGGAACCACTCCGCCTCCGATCCTCAGTCCTCGGGGCCTCAGCTGGCTACCTCTTTCTCTTGGCGGGGCAGAGTGACAAGGGGGCCAATCTCTGGGAATAGGGGCCCAGGGGGGTGATCCTGGGGGAGAGCTGGGGCTTCTAGAAAGTGAGAGAAGTTAGGCGCTTTGGAGCTCCAAGGGGTGGAGAGGATGGGTAACAGAGACGGAGCACAGAGGCTGAAGTCAGACCTTGCATGCTGCCTGCACTGGGCCCATGCTGGCTTTGAGTGCCTGCTTGGACCCCAGCTTGGCTGCTGTGCCAGCCAGTAAGTACCCTGGCAGCTGGCAGGTACATGGCTCGCAGCACTGGCTGCCGCCTTCCGGAGCCTGGGGCCGCTGCTCCCTCGTGGGCACTCACCGCCCTCCTTCGCCGCGCTCCTAGGTTACCACCAGCAGTGCCACATCCCCATAGCGGGCAGTGCCGACCGGCCCCTGCTCACGCCTTGGTTCTGCCGACGCTGCATCTTCGCGCTGGCTGTGCGGGTGAGCCCTCCATTCTTCCCACCTTGCCCGCCCCCCTCCCTCCAGTCCGGAAGCCCAGAGACCCTCTGGACTCAGGCCTGACTCCTGGTCACAGCGCCTGGCTTTGGAGGCAGACAGCGGCTGCCACTCACCGGCTGTATGCCCTTGGCCCGGTTCCGTAGCCTCCTGAGCCTGTTTCCTCCGCTGCTAAATGGATACAGGTTTGGTGTCAGGTGTAGGAGGCCCGCAACAAATAGCGGTTTGCTAGGAACAGAAAAGTCCATGTAAGCGCCCACTGCGGTATATACTGGCTCTTGTGACTTTTATTGTTGTGCTTATTCCTGTTAATACTGTTGAAAATGCAGACCTTTGGGGATAGAGCATGGATCCGAGATCGATGAGAAGAGGATCCGTGCGTTTCTGACTACACTGGAAACGCTTGTCCCACCTGGTCCGGCATTAGCCTTGATAGCCTTGATGGGGATCCACGTGTGGCGCCACTGGGGCCCCCGGCGGGTGACTCGGGCCCTCATCTCCCCGCAGAAAGGCGGCGCGCTGAAGAAGGGCGCCATCGCCAGGACGCTGCAGGCCGTGAAGATGGTGCTGTCCTACCAGCCCGAGGAGCTCGAGTGGGACTCCCCGCACCGCACCAACCAGCAGCAATGCTACTGCTACTGCGGCGGCCCGGGAGAGTAAGGCCTGTCTCTTATACACATCTATGGAACCCAAATATTAAAAATAATTTCTTAATATAATAAATTCAGCATTCACATTGCTAATTGTCTCAATGGTCCATAACAATTTTAAGTTTGTTCAATTGCTTTTAATCTACAGGTTCCATCTCTCTTTTTTGGTGGGCGGGGCTTCAGGGAGGCAGGGGCGCGGCTGGCTGGGGGAGCCAGACCCCCAGAGAGGAGCTCGCAGCTTCCGACAGGCTCGCGAGGCTGGAGAGGCTAGCACTAGGGGGAGGCGGGGCGCTGGGGGTGGAGGTTTTCTTGGGGCTCCGAACAGTGGTTAACAGCCTGCTCCCGAGTGTCCACATCCTCCCAGTCCCTTACAGCTATGCTGTCCCTGAGCTCTGTTACGGTAGCGTGGCTTGGGGGTTGTGAGTAGAGCGTGATTTAGATCATTCGTATAAAGGCTCACACAGTGCCTGGCACTTGACAAGCGCTTAATAAACGTGAGCTCTTACTGTTGGTGCATGGACTTTGAATAAACCTTTCCATCATCAGAAGCAGTGAAACAGGTTGCTGGTGAGAGACGAAGGTCCTTTTCCCTGGAGGTGTGCAGGCAGGGATTGGGCATGTTTGAAGATGCTTTGGAGGGGGTTCTCACCCTAACTATAGAACAGGCGCCTTTGATTCTTCCTTGTGGCCTGGGCCTGCATGTAGCCATGGGCGATTGAGCCGGTTCCCTTGGGCTGACTGCACCAACCTTGTGGGAGGAACCACCGGAGTGAGAGATGGAACCTCTGCTCACAGGGAACAGCCCACAGGGCGCCCTGAAGTCCTGATCTCAGCCCCCAGTTCTGCTGACAAGCCCTGGGGGTCTGAAGGCCGTCCTTTCGACCTAGCTGGGTGATTTGGGCAAGTCACCTGAAGTGCTTCATCTCTCCAGTGAGATTAATAACCTTGGCCCCATCACCTTCTGTGGGTGCTGTGGGGCCTTTGGGATTACAGGTGGAGACATACTTAGAGACCTTTGCAGCACTGAGGCGGTGGTTCTCAGTGCTTACCGGGCAGAGTTGCTCGGGGGATTGTCACATATGCATCTCCCAGGGGCTGCCCCAAAGGCTGAGTAGACCTGGAACAGGTCCGGGAATCTTCTGCATTTTAACCTAGACTCCAGGTGATTCTGATGCAGGTGGTCCATGGACCACACCTGTCAAGGTGTGAAGTGAGCATTGTTAATTAAGAAAATGCCTTTTTTGGTTTTCATTGTTATTCAGTGAGTAGTTGTTGAATGGTTGTAACAGGATGGATACAGCCTCACTTGAGGGGCTCACAGGAGCCTTTATTTTCCCATGAAACGGCCTGAGCAAACCTTTCCCCATCAGTGGTGTTTGGGAAGCAATGTGTGGGGCACAGACCCGAGAAGGGGGCTCCAGTGTGTAACAAAGAGCATGGGCTCTGAAGTCAGGAGGCTAGGATCTGGGTCACTCTCCACCCCTTGCCTCGCGAGCAACCGCGAACAAGCTGTCTGTAAAACGGGAACCGAGGCCCGTGTTTGACCAGTTGGTGAGAGCAAATGATACCACGTTGCGCCCTGCTGCTCGGTCTCCCTCCCCGGCACAGCCCAGGGCTTGGTAGCTGTGAGTCCCCTTCCCTGTCCCCTGCTGGGAGGCAAGTTTGCCTTGGGGGAGGTTGCTGCGGCCGATTCCTGGTGGGGAGTGCAGCCCCGGCCGATTCCTGGTGGGGAGTGCGGCCCGGCCGATTCCTGGCGGGGAGTGCGGCCCGGCCGATTCCTGGCGGGGAGTGCGGGCCGGGCTGACCCGGCTCCTCTGGCTCTCCAGATGGTACCTGCGGATGCTGCAGTGTTACCGCTGCCGACAGTGGTTCCACGAGGCCTGCACCCAGTGTCTCAATGAGCCCATGATGTTCGGTGACCGGTAGGTGCTTGTCTGGTCCGACTCAGCCTCGGGGTCGTGGTGGGGGACGGGGGCAGAAGCTGCAGCAACTCCTTCAGATTGCCTGCCGGCCCGCAGAACCCTGGGCTCCGGGACAGCGTAGCCTCCTGTCCACAGAGGCTGCTCAGGGTTGGGAGGTCTTCCCAGCAGGGGGACCGGCTGAACCGCGTCCCCAGTCTCCGCCGATTTGCGGGGGACCTTAGACAAAGACGCGGTCTCTTGAAGGGTCTGGGAAGCGGGACCCTTCCTGCCCCACCCCTGCCCAGGATTGTTAGGGGAGCCACAGCGGATGGGTGACTTGATCTGGCCTCTAACAAGGGGGCTAAGCTAGTAGAAGGCGCATGTGTGTCAAACCAGATACTGTGTGTGTCCTGGTTGGTGCCTCATGGGGTTAGTGACTGAAGCAGGTGTGCGTGCGTGCGCGTGCACACGTGTGTGTCTGTCTCTGTCTCTCTCAGGCAGAGGGGAAGGGGGGGCCCCTGCAGCCCAGCCTTGTCCAGCTCCCCCTGAGCTCAGCCACAGTCCAGGGCAATGCTGTTTGGGAGAGGGTTTGAGGTAGAGGTTGGAAGGGGTGGGGGAACAGTTCTCGGTCCCTGTTCTGTCCCGTCTTTGTCCCCGCCTCGGAGGGGATGAAGACAGTGCTGACCATGAACGGCAGGTGGGGGGCAAGGGTGCAGGCCTAGGGTGGGACCTACCACTGGGCCCCTTCTCACCCCCCCAGGTTCTACCTGTTCTTCTGCTCCGTGTGCAACCAGGGCCCAGAGTACATCGAGAGGCTGCCCCTGCGATGGTGAGAGGGGGGCTTGGCCCAGGCCCCCTCCTGGCCCCTCTCAGCCTCTCCCCTCCCGCGTCCCTCTGGGAACAATTCTGCCTCCAGCCCCCAGGTCCCAGCCTTGCCCCTGCCCTTCAGCCTGGATCCAGGGCGTGGCAACCCTGGCCGCCCAGGCTGCCGCCTCACGCTGGCCCCACCTCCGTGCACCCTTGCCCAGGGTCGATGTGGTTCACCTAGCCCTCTACAACCTGGGCGTGCAGAGCAAGAAGAAGTACTTCGACTTCGAGGAGATCCTGGCCTTCGTTAACCATCACTGGGAGCTCCTGCAGCTGGGCAAGGTATGCACGGCCGTGGGCTGTGAGGATGGAGAGAGTCCTCTCCGCAGTAGCGTGCCCTGAGTCCAGAGGGGTGAAGGCTGTGCCCGGGGCCACACAGTGCAGAACCAGGGTCTGGGTCTCTGAGCACAGCTCTTCGGGAACACTGCCTGCCTGTGAGGGCTGCTGAGTGGGGACCAAGGTCCAGTCTTTGAACTGCTGTGTCCCTGAGTCCAGGCTTCTGAGCCTGGGCCCTGAAAGGGGCTTCCTGACCCAGGCTTTGGTAGTAGGTGGCTTAGGGCCTCACTGACTCAGCTGTAGGGAGCTGGGGGTCGAGTCTGGCTGGAGAAGGCCTCCCTGCAGTGACCCACTCCACATTGCCTGGCTAGGATGGAAAGTGAAGTGGGCCTGCCCCCTGCTGGCTGTACTCTGAATAGCAGCGTATTCAGAGTATACTCTGAGTACTCTGAATTCTCAGGAGTATTCACCAGGGGTCCCAGGAGCTGGGAGTCACTAAGTGAAGTAACAGACCAGAGACTTCCAGGATTTCAGAGGTGGAGAGCCACTTGCTGGTGACCACACAGCTTTGGAACTGAGCCAGGGCCTCCCCAACCACTTCCCCAGTAGGGACATGCCGCCTTCCATGACACCCTCAGACTCTCTCCACCATATCCAGAGGGAGGCGTCTTCTCCACTGACTGCCCAAATCCTTTTGTGAAACGGGGATTTTTTTTTTTTTAAGTAGTCTTTATTCTTGGCAGAAGTTTCTCGTGTAATAACATCTTCATTTACAGTGTTTGATAGTTTATTAATGACATAGGTAGGTGAAGTCACTCAGTCGTGTCCGACTCTTCGTGACCCCATGGACTGTAGCCTATCAGGCTCCTCCGTCCATGGGATTTTCCAGGCAAGAGTGCTGGAGTGGATTGCCATTTCCTTCTCCAGGGGAACTTCCCGACCCAGGAATCGAACCCGGGTCTCCCGCATTGCAGGCAGACGCTTTACCGCCTGAGCCACCATATTATTAATAATACATATTATTAATGTCAAGCCCTAAAAGATAGGTAAAGCTAATATTTTTTTTAACAAGTTTCTTTTCTGATTTATATACATAAAAAATCCTACATGTTCCTGGTAGAAAGTTTTCAAAGTACCAACAAGTATAAGAGTGTGTACTTAAAACTATATGCCTGCATCACACCGCTCAGAGACATCTGTTACTGATGCACACAGGCACACGTCGTTCAGTTCTTTCTTCTGCATCTGCTTTTCTTTTTACGTGGGATTATACAGTATTGGTGGTCTTTTATTGAAGTAGAGTTGATTTAAAATATTGTATTAGTTTCAGGTATAGACAGCAAAGTGACTCAGTTATAATTTATGCATGTGTTTCCAGACTATTTCCCATTTTAGGTTGTCACAGGGTATCGAAGACAGTTCCCTGTGCTGTGCAGTAAATCCTTGTTGCTTATCTGTTTTATAGATAGTAATATGTATCTGTTAATCCAGTACCCTAATTTATCCCTCCCACATCCTTTTCCTCTTTGGTAGCCGTCCGTTTGCATGCGTGCATGCTAAGTCGTGCAGGTTGTGTCTGACTCTTTGCAACCCTATGGACTGTAGCCCACCAGGCTTCTCTGTCCGTGGGATTCTCCAGGCACGGATACTGGAGTGGGCTGCCATGCCCTCCTCCAGGGGATATTCCCAGCCCAGGGATCGAACTCTCGTGTCTCCTGCGTTGGCAGGAGGTTTCTTTACCACGGGTGCCACCTGGAAAGCCCAACCACAAGTTTGTGGGAATGTAAATTGGTGCAGCCACTATGGAAAACAGTATGGAAGTTCCTTGAAAAACTGAAAATAGAGCTACCATATGATCCAGCAATCCCACTCCTGGGCATATATTCAGAAAAGATGAAAACTCTAAGTTTAAATGGTACATGTGCCCCAGTGGTCATAGCAGCACTATCCACAATGGCCAAGACACAACCCAGGTGCCCACCAGTGGATGATTGGCCTAAGAAGATGTGTAAATATACAAAAGAATGAAAATATTCCCATGCGCAGTGCAACATGAATGGACCCAGGGAATATCGCGCTAAGCGAAGTCAGGCAGGCAGAGAAAGACAAATACGTCACTTACGCGTAGAATCTAAAAAATAAATAAATCTGTATATAAAGCAGACTCATATACACACTTAAGGCCCTTTTTTCAGCTTACATTATATCATGAGTACTTTTCCGTATCATGAAAGTTTTTGTCAGCGTTTTCCGTGGCTGCATTGGCTTCCTCCGTAGTTTACTTACTTGTTTCTGTCCTGCTGGGCGTATAGTGTTTTTTCCCACATTGTTCATGTTTGCCCATCATTAGGAACATGCTGCAGTGAGCTTTCTCGTATATGAACCTTTGTTGGTGTGTCATGTCCGTACGATGGGATCATGAAGCGCCATTACTGGGTCAAGGGCAGGGCCATTTTTAAAGCTCTCGATACATTTACCGCAGGAGTCACTCTCCTCACCTGCAGGTGGGGATGTGAGGTCAGGGGGGTGGAAAGACTTGCCTGAGGTCATGGGACAAGTCAGTGGTCCTCACCTGGGGGACTCAGAGCAGCCGGGGCTTGAGGGGAAGGCGGGGACGGGGCTGAGGGCTTCTCGGAGGCCACGTGCCGGGCCTGACTGTCCTGCTCCCCCATAGCTCACCAGCACCCCTGTGACAGACCGAGGCCCACATCTCCTCAATGCACTGAACAGTTACAAGAGCCGGTGCGTACGGGGAAGGGCGGAGTGCTGGCGTGGGGTGGCGCGGGGGCGGGAACCGGTGGGCTGCATTTCAACCGTTCCAAGCGTCCTCCTGCCTCATGGCCTTCGTGCCAGCTCTGCTCCCATCTGGGTCCCCCTGCTTCTCTGGCCGCATCACCCATCCGTCAAGATCCAGGGCGCACCCATCTTCTTTGGGATGCCTCCCCTGACCACTCCAGCAGCCTGACCCTTTTTGCTACTGGGTTCAGCTCCATCGGGGGCTGCCCCCCTGCTCTCGCCATCTGGGCATCTGGGCCAGACCCTGAGGCCTTGGTTCATCGTCTCGGGTGGGCTGCAGCCTCCTACCTGTCCCCAGCCCGTGTCTTCCCACCTGGACTGTTGAGTTCTTCTTGGGACACAGGTCCCCACCACAGGGAGTGCCCAAGCTCCTTGGCTCGGCAGGCTGGGCCCCGTATGGTCAGATCCTGCCCACGCCTTCCGCCACGGACGCTGTGCGTGATTTCCTCTGAGTGCCACCCACTCTGAACCCTAGTGCTTTTGCTCGCACTCCTCACCCCAGATGCTCTTCAGTCCCTACATTCATTTGCTCCATCAGCGACTGTCTGTTGAACTGTCAGCCCTGTGTAGGTGCTGAGGCCACAGCGAATAAAACACGGTCCCTGACTGCTGTGAGACCTCCCCAGGCCTCTCCAGAGGGGGTTATCCACTCTGTCTTCCATCCTCTGCTCTGGGGCCCGGACACAGCCCTACCTACGCTTGAGCGCACGGGGCCTCCTGCCGTCTCCGTGGACAGTCTCCTGGGGGTAGACTGCAGCGAGGCCCCTCTGAGGCCCCCAGGCAGCCCAGCCCATCACGAAAGGGTGAGGGCACTGCCTACAGGACCTCTCCGGGTTCCAGAGCTGTGGAACCCTGTGTTACCACCAGAAGGGTCCCCTGGGAGCGGGGTGAGGCCATCCGTCCTGCAGGCAGAAGTCTCTGGGGCTGGTTGAGGCAGAGAAGTAAGGGGAGAGGAGCCCGACGCCCAGATGAGGAAGGACGGGGAGGAGCCACCTGAGCCCCCGACCCCGCAGGCCTTGCGGACTCAGTGTCTCCACCGGCTGCTCGGATTTTAGCGCTGGGTCCGGAGAGGCTGAGAGGGAGGTTTTTAACACTTGGCTCTCCTCCCCAGGAGGATGGACGGACAGGCTCCAGAGCTTTCTCCTCTCCCTGCCCACCCCCAGGTTCCTCTGCGGCAAGGAGATCAAGAAGAAGAAGTGCATCTTCCGCCTGCGCATCCGAGTCCCGCCCAACCCGCCTGGGAAGCTGCTGCCTGACAAGGGCCTGGCGCCCCCCGAGCACGGCGCCGCCTCCGAGCTGCGGAGGAGAGGGAAGAGCAAGCCCGGGTCAGTGCCCGGGACCCCAGGGCGGGGCCGCGGCTGGCCTTGGGCTCTCTGCGCCCCGCTCCAGCCCCAGCCCCCTCCCATCGGACTCCAGGCAGTTAGTCCCAGCCGGAGGCGCCCTCGTGGGCCGGTCCGTGGCTAGGCTGGGGCCTGACCCAGGCCCCACTGCCTCCACCACAGCCCCTCGGGGGCCTTGCTCGGAGGGGAAGCTGGGACCCAGTCTTGCTGGCTTAGGGCCAAGGCAGCGAGGTGAAGGGCAGTGAGTGGGGAAGGGGTCCCTAGCGCTCCTGGCTTCTTCCCAGGTGGCGCTAGTGGTAAAGAACCTGCCTGCCAACACAGGAGACACAAGAGATGCAGGTTTGATTCCTGGATCGGGAAAGATCCCCTGGAGGAGGGCATGGCAACCCACTCCAGTATCCTTGCCTGGAGAATCCCCATGGACAGAGGAGCCTGGCGGGCTACGGTCCATGAAGTCACCAAGAGTCGGACACGACTGCAGTGACTTAGCAGCAGCAGCACTCCTGGCTGAGCCCAGCCCCGCTTCCTGGGCATTGGGGGGTGGGGGGCAGAGCTGGATGCCTGGGTGAGGAGAGGTGCCGCCACGCCTGCCTCCACCTCCCACGCCTGCGGCCCCTGTGGCCCCCACTTCCCCAGGGCTCCCCGGGAAGGACAGCCTGTCCCCAGGCTGACCCCCCCTCCCCGGGGCCTTCGGGCTCTGACCGGGCCACCCTTACCTCTTTCTGTCTCCACAGTTTGTTGCCTCATGAGTTCCAGCAGCAGAAAAGGCGAGTTTATAGAAGAAAAAGATCCAAGTTTTTGCTGGAAGACGCTATTCCCAGTGTTAGTTGCTCGTTTTCTCACTCTCCGCTTTCACACGTAGGGGCCACACCCACTAGGGATCCCGGCACAGAAAACCGGGTCTCCCAGACCCAGAGACGCGCCCACGCCCCTGAAAGGAGAAAACCGGTCCCCCGACAGCTGGTTACACAAGGAGGGGCTCCTCCTCTGTCTCCCCAAGTTCTCCTGAGAACCCAGAGCGGGGCTGGGCCAGGGTGGGGCACAGCCTTGCCCCGCTGTCCAGGTGGAGAAACTGAGGCCCCGGAGAGCAGTGACTGCTGAAGTCACACCCAGGNTCCCCCGACAGCTGGTTACACAAGGAGGGGCTCCTCCTCTGTCTCCCCAAGTTCTCCTGAGAACCCAGAGCGGGGCTGGGCCAGGGTGGGGCACAGCCTTGCCCCGCTGTCCAGGTGGAGAAACTGAGGCCCCGGAGAGCAGTGACTGCTGAAGTCACACCCAGGCGGTGGCAGAGCCCGGCCCAGAACCAGGGCCCTGGAGCTCTCTGGCGTCCACACTGGGGCCCTCGCTGTGGGCAGTAATATGGGCAGTGCCTCACATCTCCCCTGGACCGTTCATAAGGCGCTGCCACGGCCCTCGGGCTTCCCGGCCCCTCAGCTGGTAAAGAAGCCGCCTGCCAGGTGGGAGACCTGGGTTCGATCCTTGGGTTGGGAAAGATCCCCTGGAGAAGGGAAAGGCTACCCACGCCAGTATTCTGGCCTGGAGAATTCCATGGAATGTGTAGTCCGTGGGGTCACAGAGAGTCGGACACGCCTGAGCGACTTTCAGAATCCTCATTCCCTTCTGCCACGCTGACGCCTCCGGGAGTCACGCTCGGTAGGGGCTGTTACCCACCTCTGCAGTGGAGGTAACCGAAGCCCACATGGGCCGGTCGGACAGTCAGCTCGAGAGCCAGCTGGGACTAGCCCCGGCCTGCCCGGGCAGGACTGGAGAGGGGAAGCGGCAGGCGTGGCCGCGGGAGGCCCGGGGCCCAGCGCGGAGCCGGGTGCAGGGTGCGGGGCCTGCTGCTCCGGGCCGACCGCGCCCCCTGTGTCCACAGAGCGACTTCACCTCGGCCTGGAGCACCAATCACCACCTGGCCAGCATATTCGACTTCACGCTGGACGAGATCCAGAGTTTAAAGAGGTAACAGTGAGGGGCCCGGCGGAGAGGGCTGCTCTGGAAACGGGACTAGAACCGAGCAGGGCGGCGGATGCCCCCTGTTCCCCCAGCCCTGCGGGGGGTGACACAGAGCCCTGGAGGATGGGGCCTCTCCCGGGCCGCTGAGTTAAAGGCTCGGCACTGCAGAGGGCTGCCTGAGGGTCTTTCTGCATCAGGGCTTTCAGCCTGACACCTCACGCCCACCCCCCACCCCCGGAGGCCTGAGGGGCTCCTGGGGATAGCCCCCCGAGCCCAGCCCTCCCTACACCTCCTGCCCAGCTCTCCCCCCAACCCGCTTCACACTTGGAACCAGACTTGCTGTGGCCACCCCACGTTCATGGTCCTCTGGGGAGCCGCCCCTGCCCCTCCCCGGGCGCTGGCGGATGCTCCCTCTGCCCCACGGACCTCGTCCTTGGTGCCCCCATGGGCGGAACCGTGCCCAGGGTTTTATTCTCCTGAATATTGAAGGTCATCTCGGGCTCTCCTGTAGGCATGAAGAGGGGGGCAAGGACTTCGGTCAGTGAGGCCTGGGCCCCAGCCCCTGCTTGCTAGCGGCCAGCTGTGTGACTTTGGCCAAGTTCTCCAACCTCCCTGAGCCGCCTCCGCGGCCGCTGCTTGGCTGTTAGGAGGCTCAGAACCCTCTTTATCGTCTCTCGTTGTCACAGTGCTGGGTCGCCGGCCGGGGAGGTGGTCAGGGAAGGCCTCTGTGGTCTCTGGGGCTTTGAGGGCTTGGTGGGCAGGCAGTGGACGGCAGAGGAGGCGCCGGGAAGGGGCTCAGCTGAGAGCAAGGGTGCCGGGCAGAGGGGCCAGAGATGCCCGGGAAAGCCCTGGAGCCCTGAGGGCTGCCTGTAGGCTCACCCCTCCTCCCCCTCAGCGCCAGCTCAGGCCAGACCTTCTTCTCGGACGTGGACTCCACCGATGCTGCCAGCACCTCTGGCTCTGCTTCCACCAGCCTCTCCTACGACTCCAGGTGAGCTTCCCAGCGCCGCCGGTGCCCCCACCCCCACCCGTGACCAGGGGCTCACCCTGGGCTCCTGTCCATGTGGGCATCGGGGTCTGCTTCCCCACTCTTCACCTGCTGCCGCGCGTGTGACGCCTTTCGCTGGGCAGTTTCAGATCCGGGTTCTGTCATTCTCGGGGTCTGGCCGACATGTGCCAGGATTTTGTGATGTCTGTGCCTCTGCCTGCAAGGTCCCCAGCCATGGTTCCTGGCTGTCTGAACTGTGTCTGTCTGCTGGGGGTCTTTCTTTAAGGAGTGGAGCCTGACAGAGAGGGGAAATGGTTTCCTGCAAAGTGTAAGGACAGGGAGAGGGGACAGAAGTGCCCAGGAGCCTCGCAAAGGGCACCGCGTGCTTCACCGCAGCAGGCCCTCAGCAGCAAAGGGCAGGGGCGCAGCAAGGGGCAGGGGCGCAGCAAGGGGCAGGGGCGCAGCAAAGGGCGGGGGCGCTGCAAAGGGCGGGGGCGCTGCAAAGGGCAGGGGCACTGCAAAGCACACGGACCAGCTCTCAGCCGAGGCTCCTCTGACTGTATTCAGGGCACTCGTGGCACTTGCAGGAGGGGAATTAAAAGCGTCATGCCCGTCGAAGTCCATCATCTCCATCACCTCTGGGGGTCCTTCTCCTGTTTCTTAGGCTCTTACTAGCGCTTTGGATCTGGGTTTCTAGGTGTCTGCGAGCGTATACCTCTTCATTCCCACCCTCCCCGCCTCGCCCCCTCCCCACGCAGACGGACGGTGGGCAGC
This sequence comes from Cephalophus harveyi, assembly GCA_006410635.1. Taxonomy (NCBI): domain Eukaryota; kingdom Metazoa; phylum Chordata; class Mammalia; order Artiodactyla; family Bovidae; genus Cephalophus; species Cephalophus harveyi. The sequence continues at coordinate 38,336 of SJYT01072269.1, read as the reverse complement.
CGCAAGAGGAAGCTGGCAGCCAAAGCGTACGTGCCGCTGCGGGCCAAGCGCCGGGCAGCCGAGCCCGGCGGACGCTGCGCCTCGGACAGCAGCGCGGAGGCGGCCTCGGGCCCCGAGCGGCCGGACGAGGGCGTCGACAGCCACACGTTTGAGAGCATCAGTGAGGACGACTCCTCCTTGTCCCACCTCAAGTCGTCCATCACCAACTATTTTGGCGCAGCGGGGCGGCTGGCCTGTGGGGAGAAGTACCAGGTGCTGGCGCGGAGGGTCACGCCAGAGGGCAAGGTGCAGTACCTGGTAGAGTGGGAAGGGACCACCCCTTACTGAGCAGCCCCCGGAGGCGGCCCGGAGCCCCGGAAACCAAAGGAGAGGCGGCGGGAGCCACAGGCCCCTCGGCCCTCCCCAGGCTGCAGGAGGGAGGGACGCGACAGCCGAGGGCCGGCGAGCCGCGCCCGGCGAGCCCCGCCGCCCGCCTGCGCCTCTGCCGTCCTGGTCTGCTCCTGGCCCTCGGGCCCACCGCCCCTTCGCCCGCGTCTCTGCGGTCCCGCCGGCTGTCTCCACGTGCCCCCTCCAGCTGTTCACCTGTCCCTCTGAGTTAGCATCCCTCCTGGCTCTGCGGAGTCCTGAGTCTTCGTCCCGTGTGTCCCCCTCCCTTTCCCCTTTTGGGTGTGTGCATTTGCACACCCAGCCCTCCCCTGGACGTCCTTCACACCTGACCCATCCCGGGGACCACGCCTGGAGGATGAAGTCTTTGAGAAAGACGGGGTGAAGGTGGGTAAGAAGAGGCCTTGTGGAGCTCCTCTCCGCGTTCCCACCCCTCCTGTCCCGGGAGGAGGTGGTGAGGGTGGGAGAGCGCCTCTGGGAAGCCTGCAGAGCAGCGACCCTGCGACTCTCAGGATCCGAGGAGGAGGCGGCTGGGTCTCTGTTTCAGAAGGCAGAGGGTGCACGCTGCGGTGTTGGCTTCCGAGAACCCCGTTGTCCCTTCTCGGGTCCCATTCCCTCTCTGTTGCCGTGGAGCGGGGCCTGGCCTCGCAGGCGGGAGGCGTGAGGAGAGGTAGCCGTGTCCTGCTTGCTGCATCTCGGACCGTCTCCTCTGCCTCCTACCCCACACAGCCCAAGGACGCGGGCGCGCGCGCATGCACACGCAGCGCTTCCATCTGTGTGCGCACTCTCACCTCCAGGCACACACATGGGTCCCAGCCTCCAGGTGTACACACCACACACACAGCCACACATCCCTTTGGGTGCCAGCCTGGCTCCTGCCCTTGGCTTTTCCTGGGCCCTCTTACGGGCGCCACGTGCTGCAACGAAATGTGAAAGTCCAGCTCTGGCCAGTGAACCAGCTTGGGCCCGAGAGGGAAGCAGGGGGGCTCTCACCTTCTTCCGTACCCCCTGCCTAGCTCTGAAACTGACAATCACTTTTGGGGGCAGGTTGGGATTTTTTTTTTTTTTTAAAGGGCCTGAGTCATTACATCCCTCAAAAAAAGGGAAGCCTTTTGTCAGTGGGAGTACAGAGTTCTTAGAACCGACGTTAAAACTCAGACCCATCTGGAGGGAGATCAAAAATGGGAGGGGAAGGAGACCCCTCATTTTTGCTGCTTCCGGAGGCATTAGAAACTGACTCACTTGATTGGAAAGAAGTGCCTTGACTGGGGCGAGGGGTGCGCCAGATGGGGGCCAGCCTTGCCAACTGCTGCCGCGGCCTCCGGCTTGGCTGGGTTTGAGAGGCTGCCAGCTGCAAGGCGAAGGGGGATGAACAGTGAGGGGGCAGCCGCAGGCCTGGAGCTAGTTTTTCCATTATTAGGCCACCCCCCATCTGCGGGCTTTTGGGGTGGGGGGCGCTGGGAGCGCTCAGATGCCCCTTGCCTCACACCCCAGCCCCAGCAGTGCCTTTCAGGCGGGCCCTCACCTGCAGCGCAGCCCTCACTTCCTCTGCTTCCCAGCCTGGTCCAGGCAGGGACGGCTGGCTGGGCCCAGCTTGCCCCCATCTCAGCCCCACCGCTGGTGCCACTGATGCTCCCTGATGGGGGCTGGGTAGAAGGGAAGCTGAGAAGCCAGCCCCCGCTCAGCCCGGGAGTGGGACCGAGAGCCAGTCCCTGGCTTCCTGCCTGGCCCCAGAGCACAGCAACCTCCCAGCTCTGCTCCCAGGCTTCTGAGAAGGTGCGGGACGAACACGGCCAGTCGGTGCCCCTGCACCGCCTCTCAAGCTCCAGAGGCTCTGGCCTGGAAGAGGGGGAGGAGGGAGACGGGTCTTCCCCACTGGGAGGCCACCCTGACTCCACGCCCCAGCGTTTCATTCCTACCTGGTGATAGCTGCATTACTGCCAACTGACCTTATAACCCTGTGCACCTTCAGAAAGATTTATGGTTTTGAATTGCTGCTTTTAATAACATTTGTTATATTAAAATTATAATTAATGTGTCTGATTTACATTTTAAAGGCTCCCTCTGAAAAACGACCTATCATTGCTCTAGTGAAGTATCAGGAGGGTGACGGGGGAACGGTGGGACCCGACCCCTCTCCGATCACCCTGGCACTCCGGCACCTGCCACCTTATTCTGTTAGCAGTGTTCTCATCTTTACCACCAGGACAGAGAACCTTTTTTCTGCTCTGAGGACCCTGCCCATGGGGGCAGGAAACATCTGCTGAGAGCCACAGAGAAAAGCTGGGGCCTGAACCTAGAACGTGACCCTGTGAGGATGCTTCGGTACAGGCGTTGTGAAGTGCTGGCGGGCACCCGGCTGTGGGAAGCTGAAGTGTGTTCCTGGCCCCGCCCTGTCGGAGTCCTTCAGTCCCCTTTCCACACCCCCACCCCCCACTTCACCTGCCTGGGAGAATCCCTGCTGGTGTTCAGCCCCCTAGATGCTGAGGGAACCACCTCATAAACGTGACATATTACCACCTTGCATAAACTCTGGAAGTCAGGGGTAGTTTGGAGAGAGAGAGAAAGAGGGGGATAGGAAAAAGCTGCAGGCAGGTGAAGCCCATGGGCCTAGCTGAACTGTTTCCAAAGTTAGTGTAGCCTGTTAAACCCTGAGTGTTAATGGCTGACCTTAGAAACTGCTGGCCAATTCTTTACTGTCTGACCTACCAGGGAAGCCCTCGTTAACTACAGCTCCCATTTTTTCCTACCACACCTCCTGTGACCTTACAACTGCCCTTGGAACAAACCGCGCTTGAGGCCGGGGTGGGGCGGGGGGCTGTCTCGGAGCTCAGTGGAGGGACAGGTGGGTGGCCCCAGGCACCCAGAGACTTGGGCTCTAGCCCAGGCTGCACAGTGAGGAGCCCTGGAGACTCCTCTGAGGTCGCTGGTTCTCCCCGGGCTGGAGAGTGCCCGTTTCTGCGTGGTTTAGGTGAGTGCATACAAACTCGCAACACACATCTGTCTGCCTTTAGAATTTTGGAGCAAGAAATTAGAATTCTCACAAATTCCCTAAATCATAACTTACTCTTAAAATACGTCAAACATTCTTCATACTTTTCCTGTTATTACAGAAGTCTGAAAAAAAAAATCTGTTTAACAAATAGGATTATTAAACTTAGTAGTATTTACAAAGAACTGCAGTCTCTAGGGAATATTTAAACCCTGGAAACCACCAGAGAACGTTATTGGATAGTATTCAAATGTTAACATTCAAATAGCCTAACAAGGTTAAGAGTACAGACGAGTGTCAGAATTGCCAAATTAAGAATTTATTTTGCTTCCAAAGCTTATTTCTTAGAACACCACTCACAGGATTTGTATAAAGCATACTGCGTGTACACATTTCTCATTTGCAGGAGTAACTCAGGGTTTGCAGTGGGCAGGGCTAGACAATCCCAGGCAAAAGGGGACGGAAGCCACTTCTCTGCCACACTCTGTCCTGGCTCGGTGACTGCGCTCAACTCTGAGCAGCCGCTCCCTCTCTGGTTTTTCATTTGACGGAGATGGGTTCCTTCAAACCAGTAGCGCCTTGAGGCTTTAAGCGTCGCTCTCCATGGAGGCTTTTTCACTACTTCTCATTTCCTCAACTGACTGACTGATTCTCCCAGGGTTCTGGAGTCAAAAACCATGCTTCCTGAGAAGTGCTGGGAAGGAATTCCCGGTTGGAAACCCTCATGTCTAGCCCCTGCGCCCACAGCACATTGAGGGCAGTGTGGTAGAGCTGGGCAAGGCTCTCAGGCTGTTCCCTCATCTACAGAATGAAGACATCACCACTGGCCTCTAGACCTGTGGGGAGAAGGAAACCACACAGCATACCAACTCACCACACTGTTAAGTGGATGTTTTAGGAATGAACAGCTCTTCCTTAGAGATGGCTACAGCAGGTTCTCTGGCCTACAGAGATATAGCCAGCCTCTTTAAAAGAGACCGTAAGAGCATCAGATTTAGAGTCAGACACTTGGCCTCAGAGCCCAGTTTTGCCACTTATTTTAGGCATCTCTGCTCTCCAATCCCAGGTTTCAACTGCAAAATGAGGGTAACCTGGGTTACAAGGATAAACGTTAAGACCTAGGATAGTACCTGCAGAGAGAGCTGGGGTTCTGTATTTCCTATAGTCAGCTGTGACACTGAGGCAAAGGCAGGCCACCAAAAAACAGTTTTCAAAGCACACTCAGCACAGAAAATGAACCAGTGACAGTCAGAGACAGGAAAATCTCATCTGGAATTAATCCCACTTTAAGGAAGTTCAAGGAAAAATAATTGGATTTTGCCAACCTGGTAAATGAGAAAGGTAACTGTGGAAACTAGAGAAAGCTTTAGTTACTCAAATCCTTGAAACATCAATTTGGGAAATATATGTCAAACCGTGGAGAAGGTGATGGCACCCCACTCCAGTTGTCTTGCCTGGCAAATCCTATGGACAGAGGAGCCTGGTGGGCTGCAGTCCATGGGGTCGCGAAGTCTGACACGACTGAGCGACTTCCCTTTCACTTTTCCCTTTCACGCATTGGAGAAGGAAATGGCAGCCCACTCCAGTGTTCTTGCCTGGAGAATCCCAGGGACGGGGGAGCCTGGTGGACTGCCGTCTATGGGGTCACACAGAGTTGGACACGACTGAAGCGACTGAGCAGCAGCAGCAGCAGGTCAAACCGTGCACAGGAGACCAAGTCACTGTCAGCATGCCCCCCCCCTGGCGCGACGCAAGATCCAGGAGACGGGCCAGGATGCGCAGAGGCAACAGGACGCCAGGGCGGGGCAACTGCCTCCAGCTGGACACCAGGCCTGCAGAGGGGCAGCCACGCTTCTCCAGCACTGGCGCAGAGGGTGCTCAGGCAGGGCACCAGCCTGGCATGCCAGAGCCCCCCACAGGTCCAGGTAGGTGGAGGTGGCAAAGTGAGCTGGGGCAAGGCTCCGAAGGGCCCTGAGGGGGGGGGTCACCCTGCAGCAGAGCCGTGAGGGGGCCTAGGTCAGGCTCTCCTCTCACCCCCCGGGGTTCCACCAGCCCCAGGGAGCAGGGTTAGGAGAGCAGCCGACGGAATGAGCAGCCTTGGCTCTCCCCTCTGTAACACGAGCCGCCCCTTTTCTGGGCCTCAGGGCAGTTCAGTTCCCTTCAGTCATCTATAAAACTGGCTTTATAGATTCCACCAGGTCCTTGCTTGGCCTGACTGGCCCTGCATCCTTTTCCAGCCTCAGGGGTCTTGAACCTTACAAAATCTGTTAAGACTGGCTTAGGCTACTGGTTTACAAACTTGTAACAACAAAAACGTAGCTCAATACATAAAAATTAATAATAAAAGCACGGGTGCACTGGCTGAAGTATGAGGAGCCCTCAGGGTCCCTCCTGGAGAAGGCGGCGGCGCCCCACTCCAGCACTCCTGCCTGGAGAATCCCAGGGACAGCGGAGCCTGGTGGGCTGCAGTCCATGGGGTCGCTGAGAGTTGGACACGACTCAGCGACTTCACTTTCACTTTTCACTTTCATGCATTGGAGAAGGAAATGGCAACCCACTCCAGGGTTCTTGCCTGGAGAATCCCGGGCACAGCGGAGCCTAGTGGGCTGCCGTCTACGGCGTCACACAGAGTCGGACACGATTGAAGCGACTTAGCAGCAGCAGCAGGGTCCCTCCTGTGAACCCCTGGGGTTCTGATCCGGCAGCTCCCCCGGGTTCTTCCCACTTTAGGATGCTCAGTTTCCGTGCTCACATAAGGCCAGTGTGGTGGGCTCAGAACCCAAGTGTCTGCTGAGCAAGGGACCACAGTTTTCTGAGGTCTGCCACCTTCGGGCTAGGAAAGAGTCAAGACCAACTCTCAATCCTTGAGGCTGTGTCTAAGCCTCCCCTCCCCAGTCCTACCTGCGTTCATGAAGCCCTTTCCCAGGCCCACTTCCTCAGGACTCAGCAATAACAAACACCACCTTCAGCTAGAGGAATAATCCTGCTTGTCCCTGACATTCCGCCATTAGCGATTCATCCTTTTGGGTAGAGTGCTTCCAGCTCCCCTAGAAGGTGACCTTCACCCCCACACGCTTCTGGGTGACAGGTCACCAGGTCATTCCTCATCAGAAGCAGGAGAATAATAACATCCGCGGCACTCAGTTTAGGCTCAATGAGCACAGGAGACCAGCCTCACCCTCACTGTGACCTTGCCGCTCCTGGCCACCTTTATGCTTGAGGCCCTCAGAGGCAAGGTCCACCGGGTCCCTGCTTGGCCTGACTGGCCCAGCATCCTCTTCCAGCCTCAGGGGTCTTGGACCTTCACCCTCCACAAGTTACTTAGCTCCTCCGTGCTGAGAAAAGCATGGAATCCAGAGATGCGAGGAGGCAGACAGAAGTCGCCCTTCAGCCGGTGAACAGATGACGACGGCTCCCGGGGCTCCCGGCGGGAGGCACGCGCGCCCCTCACTCCTCCTCCATGCCCTCCTCCAGCCACCGTAAGTAGCGCGCGTCTCCTTGGTCCATGGGAAGACTGAAGAGCTCTGGGATTTCAAAAGGATGCACCAACCTTCGGAAAGAAAGCAGAGTCCCGCGAGTGGCATATAAGCCTATGCCATAAAACCCAACTGGCCAGCCTCTCTCGAGGGCCCCGCAGTCGGCCTGCAGCCCACCTGTCCGGCCCCACAGCCCACTCCTAAGCCCATGCCCATCTGTCACCAAGTATAAGTTAGGCCAGATGGCATTAGAGTCTCACAAGCATGGGTTCAAATTCTATGTCCGCCACTTACTAGCTATGTAAGCATGGACGCATCTCTTCGTTTCGCTGAACCCCCGCCAAAGAGGAAGGTGAGAACAGTACTGGACTGCTGAGGATGCAACGAGCAAGGCATGCAAGGCGCCTGGCCGCCGCGTGGGCGGGCGCTGTGTGCGCTCGGCAGCTGTCCGCTGCCATCTCTACCGCTGCCCTTCACTCGCCACTGCGCCCGCCCCTGCACCCCTCTATCCTCCCTACTCCTGCTGCTAAATCGAAAGCCTCTCCACTCCTCAAGGCTCACTGCAACCATTGACTTCTCCCCGGGGATCTTCCTTGAGCATCCAGACCCACAGCAGTCTCTCCCTCCTGCCCATCTCTCTCACCCAGTCCTGAGCACACGCGCTCTCTTCACTTTGCAAACTGAAAAAGCGGAAGACACTGGGCCTCAGTCCCCGGTCGAGCCGGGGCAGCAGTCCTCTGCTCTCCCGACTTCAGGCACTGAAACGCTCTCACGAGAGGCGGCTTACTAAATCACAACACGTGCACGCACAGTTGCTGAACAGGAGGAGCAGGCCACGTAATTTTATCCAGTGCCTGAGAAGAATGAATTTTCCTAATTTATTTCATGGAGACCTAGACCAGTGGTTCTCCAAGTGGAGTCCTCTGACCCCTGGGGAACTTTCAAGCCTCTTTCAGGAGGTCCAAGAGGCCAATACTATTTTCACAACAATATTGTTATTTATCTTTCCACTATGTTGACGTTGGCACTGACGGTACAAGAGCAATGATGGGTAAACTGGTCGCCCCTTAGCATGCTCAGGACAGCAGCCCCACGCTGTACTGGCCGCCACTGTATTCTTCCCCGTCGCATACATACGTGCATTTTTTCTTTTTTCATGCATTTTTTAAAAGTCAAATTCACCTAAAAGCATTTCTGATAATGTGGCAAAAATTACTATTTTTATTAAAGTTTGACTCTTGAGTGTGTCTTTTTAATATTGTGACAAAATGGGAGGTACACATAAAGTGCTTCTGCTCTCATACCTAAGCTGTGTTGTCTTAAACTTGTCTGATTTGAGTCACAAGCTAAACTAGACCCTTTCCCCACAGTACACCATTTTTACTTTCCAGCTTGAGTAACCATCATTTCTCTGTCAATTTCACAAATTAAGGTGACTCAGGTTTGAGTATTCGGTACACATTTTCTCAAATATGAACAAATATTTGGCCCATCACTCAAATGGAGACAATTTACATCATTTATTGCCAATCAGAAATTTCATTTAAAAAAAATTCATGTTTTGGGGGCAGGGGAGGGCAGGGTTGGGAGTCTGGGATTAGCAGATGTACACTATTTCCACAGGATGGGCAAACCGCAAGGCCCTGCTGCGCGGCGCAGGGAGCGCCATCCAGCATCTGGCGGTACACCATGACGGGAAAGAACACGGAAAAGAAGATGCACGTGTGTAGCTGAGCCCTCGGCTCCACAGCAGGGACGACACGTGGCACGACACGAGCGCCCAGTCCAGGCGCTCTGCGCGACCCCATCAACACTGAAAATAAGAATTCACGTTTTTAAGCAAAAATCAGAAGTTTGGAAAATTTGAATATATCACCATGAACTTGAAAGTGTCTCAGTACTTAAGGGATGCTTTTGAGGAGATCCAGCTCTCTTATTAAGCCAGATTTTGCAAAAATGTAGAAAGACGCCATTCTCCGCAGTTTTTTTATTTTTGGAAAATGGCTCCTCCCGCAGGAAGGCGCCGCCAGCACACTGCCTCCCTGCGCCGCGCCCCACCGCGGGCACCGGGCACCACGCCCCACCGCGGGCACCACGCCCCACTGCGGGCACCGCGCTTCTGCAAGCGGACAGCCTCCCGCAACCCCACACTGAACAAGTCCACTGACACCCCCTTTGCCCACTTTGTGTTTCTGCGTCATGTTTTGCTAATTCTTGCAAAATTCCAAACTTTTTCATGATTATTATATTTCTTATGGTGATCTGACATCGGTGATCTTTGATGTTACTAGAACGGTTTTTTTGTTTTGTATTTTTAAATTAAGGTATGTACTTTATTCTCTTTAGACATAATGGTATTGTTTGCACACTTATGCTGCAATCTAGGGTAAACATGTCACTTCACATGCACTGAGAAATCAAGAAGTGACATCACTCGCTTCACTGGGGCGGTCTGGAACCAAGCCTGCAATATCTCCAAGGTATGCCTGTATTTATTTCCGTTCATAGGTTATTATTCTATTACTGTTAATTTCAACGAACTAAAACTATTTATCTTAAAAATTTCTCAGCTTTAATTTCGAATACAGTAAACTTTGATAGAACCCACATAAGTGAAGCTCTCTGGGGTCCTCAGTAATTTTTAAAAGTGTAAAGGGATCCTGAGACCAAAATTTTGAGAACCACTGGTTTGAAACTAATAACTCATTTTACAGGAACTTCCCTGGTGGTCCAGTGGCTGAGACTCTGCGCTTCGAATGCAGGGGGCCTGGCTTCCATCCCTGGTCAGGAAGCTAGACCTCACAGGCCTCAACTGAAGATTCAGCATGCTGCAATGAAGCCCTGGCGAAGTGAATGAAAGTCACTCAGTTGTGTCCGACTCTTTGTGACCCCATGGACTATACGGTCCACGGAATTCTCCAGGCCAGAATACTGGAGTGGGTAGCCTTTCTCTTCTGCAGGGGATCTTCTCAACCCAGGGATCGAATCCAGGTCTCCCACACTGCAGGCGGATTCTTTACCAGCTGAGTCACCAGGGAAGCCCAAGAATGCTGGAGTGGGTAGCCTATCCCTTCTCCAGCAGATCTTCCCGACCAGGAGTTGAACCGCATTACAGGCGGATTCTTTACTAACTGAGGGAAGCCCTAATATCAGGGAAGCCCTGGTGCAGACGAATAAATAAATATTTTAAAAAACAAACTAATTAAAAAAAAAAAAAAACCCAATACGTCATTTTATAGATAGAGAGTCTATGGGACAGGGTCATAGCCAAGGTCACACGGGAGGCTGGTGACTAGGCTCAAGGTCACCTACTTTGCAGGCTCATTCACTTAGTTACCTACAGGTCCCTGGCTGGGAGGAGATGGCGCTATTACCTGATATAGCTGGAAAGCATATGGATCTTGGAAGTCTTTGTCTTTATTAACTGTAAAAAAAAAAAAAACAAAAAAAAACACTGGTTTAGGATCTCAGCTCCAGCTCCACAGCCCTTCATTCCTCTGGCTTTTTAGGAAACAGCATTCCTCCAGGTCCCCAGGCCCAGTCACTAACTTACAAATGGACATAGGGCATCGTGTGTGGGGCAAGAAGCTCAGTCAGTTGATCTTTGATAACATTTAATTGGAACTTTGCTCTCACTCTTTCCCGATTAAGGCCCCATCCCTCCAGCTTCACTCACCAACAGGACCTCAGTTGCTTCTTCTATTTCTCCATTCCAATAGTATCTGGAGAAAAGAACAAAAAAAAGAAGTATCATGCTTACAAGATGTGTTGTGCTTAGTCACTCAGTCGTGTCTGACTCTTTGTGACCCCACGGACTGTAGCCCACCAGGCTCCTCTGTCCATGGGGATTCTCCAGGCAAGAAACTGGAGTGGGTTACCATGCCCTCCTCCAGGGGACCTTCCCAATCCAGGAATCAAACCAGGGTCTTCTACATCGCAGGCGGATTCTTTACCAGCTGAATTACCAGGGAAGTCCACTTACAAGATGAGCTCAGTGAAGTAAACCTGGCCCAATTTGCTGACTTGCTAAAGTGGAAATTTAAAATCTTTCCAAGCTCATATGAAAAAGCCTGGAGTTGGCCAAGGCCCTACAGGTCATCTAGTCTAAACATTCCAATGCATGCTTCCAGCACCTGACTTCACTTTCCTGGAAGTAAGAGGCTCACGGTCTCTTGAAGAAGTCCATCTACGGTAACGGTTTTCACATGAGCTGGTTTTTCTTACGGTGTGCCGACATTTGCCACCCTACTGTCTCCCCCAACTTCTACGTGACAGCGTGCAGAAACTCCTGTATGTTCCCCTCCAAAGCGGGCATCTCCAGCTCATTCAGTGCTCCCCCCAAACTGCTGGCTTGCGTGCACCTCCCCATACTCTGGGCAGGGGCTACTTGTATCACTGACTCTCAAAGCTGAGTGCCCGTCGAGCGATCAATGGAAAAGCACCCGAGTTACTCAGGGAAGACGCGAGCCTTATAAAATACGGAAGCAGGTCTGAAAGTTCAAAACAGTGTCAGTGACAATGTTCAGAAAAAAAGTAGGAAATCAGCCTCATGCGAGGGAGAGAAACTTGGCCTGAGAGTATCTGTGCTGACCCAGGGCGAGTCTAAGAAGGCTCCGGCCCCTGGCCTCACCCCACAGAGCTGTGGTGAAAGCGTGAATCACAAGGGAGGACGACCACGAGGCGGGCGGCAGGCTGCAGTTCCAGGCTGGCGTCCCGGCACCAGCTCCCGGACCGGCTTTATGGGCGTCACTTAACACGACCGCTTAAAAATTCAGAGACTCAAGCCCCATCCTCAGGGAGACTGAACAGATGCAGGATGGAGCTCAGGCATCTGAAGTACGGCCAGGCTTGGGAGCCCCGGCAACAGGTGATGGACGCACCGCGGCGTGTCCCGCTGGGCAGGGGCAGCTTTCGTGCTCCAGCCCGTCTCTGTCCTCAGCTGTAGAGCAGGCATCTCTCCCTGTCTCATCAGGGCAGGAAGGAGGTGAGAAGCAGGCTGACCAGAGTTAAGGCACAAGACAAATCCTGCACGGGCAGTACTGGGATGCTGAGCTATCGTTTTTCATCATTTTATTTACTTTTAATTGGAGGATAACTGCTTTACAGTATTGTGTTGATTTCTGCCAAACATCGGTATAAATGGGCGTTTCACGTCCCCTCCCTCCCTCCTGAACCTCTCTCCTGCCCCCCACCCATGTTGACGAATTTTGATGAGGGAAATGGTGTGGGCCTGGCTTAAGTAAACAAGCTGATCAAATGAAAGGCAGACAATACACAGAAACAGCCTGTCACACATGCCAAACTCAAGTTTTTCAGAGAATCCAAAAGCAGTAGGAATTATCATCTCTGATATCCTTAGCTGGCTTACTCAGACTGGCTTACCCAGTCTGACTTCTTTGCTAACAGCAAGCTAATTGACTGACTGATTTAAACAAAGAATGAGGAAACAAGACTCACTGTTCCTAAACTGTAGTTTTTTTTCTGCCTTCTCTAACCATAGCCTGTTTTTGCTTTGGTTGAATGGCATAAACCCACTGGCTGATTTCCTTTGAATACAGATCGACAGTGAAGTACTGATTAAGTGAATGCCTTTGAGTTGTTCTTTTACAGGTTCCCATTAGTTCAGTGCCCGAATTTCCACCAGGCAGGACCTGACGGAGCACTCTCACACCCCTCCCCTGGCCAGAGCGGAACTCACAGCGAGGAGGCCTTGGGCAGGATGTTCACAGAGGCAGCCAGCTTCTTATCCAGGACAGCCCTAAGGCAGAGAGAGAGCGTGCCGGTTACCGGGGCAAGGGTCCAGCATCTGAAGAGAGGGAACAGGATGCAGGAGTTCCTGGGAGTTTCCCAGGAAACCGAAGTCTCAGTAGATAACCATTTAGAGTGCCCCTCCCAAGTCAAACCAATACATTCCGTAACTCCCACGCACAGATCCTCTGCAGACAGAATTGTTCGTAAGTCCTTCCCTGAGTGGGAGAAGTAGGGAGCAGCTATGCAAAGGCTGTTTCAAGGACAGGCCCTGTCGGCTTGGGGAATGGGAATCTGTTAGCACTGGAAGGAGAACAAAAAGACCCGCATTCCAATCCAGCCCTGCAGCAGGAAGGCTGTGTGACCCTTTGCAAGCGCCTTCTTCCGTCCCAGAAATCCGTATTTGAGCAACTATCCGAGACAGGCACGACCGCCTCACTCAACCTGACTCTCCTGCTGTACAACCAGAGGAATGGTTCAGCTGATGGGTTCCAATCCTCCTCGCCACCAAACACTCCTTTATTATGTCAGCTTCTTTTCCTCTTCTCTCTTGGATATGTACTAGGCTTTCACAGGAGATCTACACATCAGAAGTGTCTGATGACCACATGGAACTGATACAACTTGAAGGAAAAGCAAAAAAAGGCACCCTGCCCTGTGACTCGGGCCCACAGGCTCTCTGCGCTTCCATCTCCGCGGTGCTTCCTCCACAGCCCGAGGGGCGGCGCCACCACCTCTGCAGACCTCTGAGCACTGGGGTTTCTGACAGACCGCAGACTGGCATTCTCGTGCTGATGGTCTGATCCCTGTGCAGGGCCCTCGTGAACACGATACAACGTGCCTGAACCAGTACACATGTCCCAGGAACAATTCCTCCACAGCCCGAGGGGCGGCGCCACCACCTCTGCAGACCTCTGAGCACTGGGGTTTCTGACAGACCGCAGACTGGCATTCTCGCGCTGATGGTCTGATCCCTGTGCAGGGCCCTCGTGAACACGATACAACGTGCCTGAACCAGTACACATGTCCCAGGAACAAGCACCACCGCGTCGCTGGCTCAGGGAAGTGGCCCCAAGGCTCAAACCCTAAGCCCTGGGGATCAGGCAGGCCGGACAAACCGGCCGCAGGTCTGCCGTCAGCCACGGAGGCCCGCCTCGGTCCTCTGAAGTGTGTGGGCCCTGAGTCCTCCTTTCCTTGACCGCTGCCAAGAGAACTGACCTACTTTCTCTTCTCCCAAGTTCCCGGCTGAACAGTGTTCTATTTAAGGCTCCACATTAATGTGGTATTATCACCACCCTCATGCCCTTGGAAAGTTCCAGGTGGTAAATAAATCTCTAAGGAGAGGCACACGGCCCAAATTTGTTTAAGCAACTGCTACAAGTCTTGCTCACTCAATCAAGTCATCTGCTGAGAAATCACATTTCACTGGTTCTGAAAGTGGCATGCAAACACAGGGAATGAGTTAAACCTTTAGAAAAAAAGTTAATCCATTGCTTCACGGGCCTCCAATCTCTGGCAGTGTGAACTCCTCGGTGACTAATCACAGCAACTTGTACTTGGGAAAAAGACTGTAAAATTCTGGAGGACTATGTTATTCAATAAACTGTGGAAAATTCTGAAAGAGATGGGAATACCAGACCACCTAACCTGCCTCTTGAGAAATCTGTATGCAGGTCAGGACGCAACAGTTAGGACTGGACATGGAACAATAGACTGGTTCCAAATAGGAAAAGGAGTGCGTCAAGGCTGTATATTGTCACCCTGCTTATTTAACTTATATGCAGAGTACATCATGAGAAATGCTGGGCTGGA
>SJYT01072269.1:0-23620 GCA_006410635.1 Cephalophus harveyi | reverse complement strand
TGAACTGAACTGATGTTATTCAAATGCCCCTGTGGCGTAAAAGGAAAAAAAAAACACCAGAGAGAAAACAAATGCACAAGCTGATGGATAAAACAAACACCGAAGTCCAGCGGCGAGTCACAGAGCCGGAGTCAAGCCCCCAGGCTCGGCGGAGCAAAGCGGAAGACGGGCCTGCGAGGGCCTCCAGAAACTGCGGAGGCCACGGACTCGAGGCTCGTGGACCAGATACATGGTTTGGCTTTCACGGCATTTAAGAAAAATCTTGACTTTGTCACCAATATTTACTATTAGGGTACTTTACATTCAAAAATACCCATTCCCTAGCTTCTCACCAAAAAATGAATCTTAGAACATTTTGGACCCGTAGTCCTACAAGGTCACGTTCAGCCTGAGTGAGCAGGGGCTACCACCTCCAGGCATGGCCGGGCCTTCTCGGTCAGTCAGTTTCCACTCCCCTTCCTCCCAACCCCTGGGACGCACAAGGGCTGCTAACTGCTGGCATTCTTCACCACGACACCCCAGCCCACTTCGCTCAGGCTCACGCGGCCTGCCTGTCGATATCTGTGCCTGTGACCCTGGTCTGATCTAATCCCCTTCCCTATGTAGGAGACCAAGGCCCAGCGAAGGAAGACGTGTCTAGGGTCATCTGTGATGTCGCCAGCAAGGAGGACACAGAGTCCAGCTCAGCACTCAGGTTTCCGCCCTGGCCCCAGCTAGAGATGTTTCCAGTGTAGAGGCTGCCTGCCACTAAGAGCTCTCAGAACATTACCAGGAGCCAGGATGGAGCTGAACCAGACTGAGGGGCAGCTCTAAAGCACGCCAAGAAGAGCGAGCCCCAGACTGGGGCCGAAAGGCGGGTCCCAGCGCCAGCTCCGAAGGCAGAGCTGTGCTGCCTGCCGCTAACATCTGCGGGCCCTCCCTGCCACAGACCTACCTGCTCTCTCCTACAAACCCTGGGAACGAGATCTATTTGCCTCTCTTCTATTCCAGTTGAATCATTAGTGAACAGAACAGCTGAAGGGAGGCTCCACTTGAGACTTCCATGGGCTACACACACACACACACACACACACACACACTCTCTCTCTCTCTCTCTCTCACTCTCTCTGCAACCTCCCTTTCACACCCCATGCCCGCGACAGCAGAGAACACTTACTGAGCCATGCCGGAGCACAGCAAGGAGAACGCACCAGCAGGTAGCAGGAAGCCCTGAGGAATGCGGGCAGCGCTGAGACATGCATGGGAGCGTGCAAGGGGGCTGCCTCGTTCAAGAGCCTTCGGATCTTTTAAAAACTGGTAGTGATCTCGTTTACTTGGCCTCCAGCAACTTGGAGAATTTTGCAGATTAGAAAATTTGACCCTTCTGAAAATACTTCTTGAGGTGATAGATCATTCTTCGGAAGTGATTCAGACTGCAGAGCGTCCACCTGCCGGCCCCGCATGCAACGAAAACAGCGCTGCCGACGGCGGCTCCTGCGGCGGCTCCTGCGGCGGCTCCTGCGCTCCCCGTCAGCGTCACCAGGAAGAGGAGAGGGGAAAGCTTCCGCAGAAAGCCAACCACCACGAGAAACCAAAATTAACAACGGAGAAGAATTTACTTGAGAAAGAGTTCTCCAAAAGCAACGTTAATAAGGAAAAAAACAGACATTCTGGTTAGGGACAGGAAAGACGTAATCAAATCCAAAGTTAACCTGTGACCATCAATGTGGAAGCTGTGTGCCCCCAAAGACCAGATTCAACGCATAAAACAGTGTAACTACCACCAAACTTCAAGAATGCAGAATTGCAGAGCAAGAAAAGGAGTCAGGAGTCAAGTTTATGACCCCTCGGCCCCACTAACCCTCTTCAGAGCTGCAGCTATCAAGGAGGGGCAGCTTCCCCAGCAGCTCAGCGGTCGGGACTCACTCTCACTGCCCTGGCTCTGGGCTCAAGCCCCATTCCGGGAACCAGTATGCTGCAGGCGGCGGTGTAGCCAAAAGACAAAAGGAGGGGAGGGGTGGGAATCAGATACAGCCTTCACCGAGCATGTTACCTGGGAGTTCCTGGAGTAAGGACTGAACAGGTATCATACAATCCTCTCAAGAAGGATAATTCAAACACTAAGGTTTAGAGAAGAGGGGCAACTTGCCCAAGGTCACAGTCAGCAAGGGAGCGAGCCAAGATTTCAGCTCTGTGCCCCTGCTCTCTCCACCTCTGCTTATGGTAATTCGCCAAACACCTGGATTTGGTCTCCTCCTCCTCCCGCTCTCAAGGTCCACATCTCTGGGACTGAGCAAAAACTATCTCCAAAACTAGAGAGAGCTGGGTCAGGAATTACAACTGTTAAATGCTCAACCCGCAGGCTTCCATCTGAGCAAGGCGCCTCGCTCTCTGGGTCTCAGGTCCCTTATCTGCCCCCAGGCACCATTCAACATTTTTGGGTCCAGAAACAGGATCCATCCAAATGTCATTCTCGCGTGCCTCTCCAACCGCCCCAGTGAGACAGCTGTGCAGTTCAGCACTGGACAGATGGGCTGTCAAGAGCAAAGGAAGAGTCCCGAAGCGGCCCCTCGGGAGCCTCCTTCCCCGTACCTGGCGATATCTCTGGCAATCTGCTCGTTGGGGCAGTTGACGAAAACAATGGAGTACGTGCCGGACACATAGCTGCCAGTGACAACAGAAAGGAGCTGCAGGCTGAGGGTCCTGAGCACGGGGTATGTCAGGAGTGAGGCCGTCAGGATCTGCACAGTGGGGAGAGAAGGCACAGGTCAGCAGAGGCGTGGCCAGCTCGCCGCCTGCAAGCTCAAGCTGCCTGGGGCCCACGCTGGGCAGCACGCTGTACCCCATTTCCCGCCCACAAAAGAGCTCCTAGGGTCTGCATCGAGCTCCAGTGCTTAATGTGTTCATGCCAAGATTACTTTCCTCTGCATTTTGCAAATGGTTTAAAAAAAAAAAAGGCTTAAAAATCAAGACATTCACTCAAAATCACACAGCTTTGGGAATCCCCGGCTGGTCCAGTGGTCAGGATTCTGTGCTTTCACTTCCAGGGCACAGGTTTGATCCCTGGTTGGGGAACTAAGACCCCAGGAGACCAAAAAAGCCAAGCAGCATGGCCACACACACACACACACACACACATCACACACCCCTACCCACACCCACACACCCCTACCCACAAACACACACACCCCTACCCACAAACACACACACCCACCCCCACACACACATCACACACCCACACCCACACACCCACCCACCCACATCACACAGCTTTTAATTGGTGAAGCCAAGAATAGGAGTGGAGCCTGGATAACCTGAAATCCACTCCCACAGAAAAGCTGCTGCTACAGGTGACACCAGCTGGCGCCCACGGGACTGCTGTCGTCCTGGGGAGACTGTGCCTGACAACAAACTCCCGTGTCTGCTGTGTGTTAGGGAGTTAATTTCACCGTCATTCAACTGTGCACCTGCCAGGTGCTGCGGGGAGGCCACTGGAAAAGGAAGCCTGGTCCTAAAGCAGCGGGGCCTTGCTACTGTGACGGGCGGCCGGCGGCGGGGGAGGCCCAAGGGCAGGCTCCAGCTGTCGGGGGCAGGAGAGGCTTGGAAGAGAAGGGGCCATCCGAGTTGGAACTGAAGTAACAGGGAGGACTGAAAAAAGATGTGGTGAATATGTACAAACTCAAGAGCGATTTGGGGACAGATGAATCACCTAGATGCATGGGTCTCAGTCAGTGGGCACGAGGCTGGGAGGAAAGTGAGTCTGGCTAGAACTATGAAGGGTCAGGCTAAGGAGTGTGGGGTTTGTACTCAAGTGACGGGGTGCTTTTGGAGGTTTAAGCAGAAGAATAACGACATGATCAGGCTGAGTAAAGTAATGGGAAGGAGGGTGGGGAGTGATCAGAGATGGGCAATTCAAAGGCCAGTACAATGTTGCAGGAAAAAGATATTAAGATCCCGAGCTAAGAAAGTGACCGTGATAACAGGAGAGGAAAAGACAGTCAAGACACAACTTTTCTTGCTACTTTAATGACAAGACATCTAAAGTAAGAGGGAAAAAAAAAAGAACTGGAGGACATCTTCCAGGGTTCTGTGCTTGGGGGATACAAGAGAGTCATTAATAGAGATGGAGGCAACTTGTAAGGACCCCTCCCCCCTCCCGGTGAATCAGGCAAGACTGGACAAGAACACGCTTCTCCTGCCCGCCAGCCCGGGGCTCAGGTCTCGCTCAAACAAACCTCTGTCCTCCCGCTCCTACGCTATCGCCTGGGCCTGCCTGCCTCCTACTTCTTGGCAGGGCCTGAGTAGCGTCTTTATGTCTTTAGCTCCAGTCTGGGGTGGGCTTCTCATTCCCTCCCACGACCTCCCCCAACAACTCCAGTCCAACATACTAGTCCTCTGAACTAAACCAGTAACCACACAAGAAAAAACAACCAGGGTTTTCAAGGAAGTTGTTAGCGACGACTCAATTAGATTATATAGGATATAAAAAAACAAAGGCACTCAACAGCAGATTTAAAACCTAGTGTGAGTACAGCTCTCTGCAGTCTTCAAGAAGTCACTTCCTCTCCCTTCTACACAGGTCACCTAGAAACTGGAGATTACAGCATCTGTGCTGCCTACCTCAGAGTTGCCATGGGTTCAAGCAAGATAGGAGAACAGGTTTGACCACTAATCCAGTAAAGAAAGGGACCACGCTTTGCTCATCACTGCGTTCCCAGGACAGTTCACGGCACACTGCAGCTTCTCAGGAAATCACGTGCAGACTGGTGAATTCGCACACCAGCAAGACACTGAGATGCAGACGAAACAGTCCTGTGAAGTAAGGAGGGCTTCTGGGTCACCCACAGAGCTTTTGGCAGAAAATTGGACATACTAGAACACTCTAAGAGGTCAGATACATGACTCTAAGGGGGCTTTCAGCACGGACACTAAACGATAGGAGCAATGGTCTGTCCCCCAACCAAAAAAGCCATTCCTAGGGGAGATCTAGGGCGTTTCAGCCAGCAGGTATCGGCGGAACACAGAGCTCACAGGATTAACTACAAACTCACCTAAAATGTATTGAGACTCTTGCGTGAACTCACAGGGAAAGACACACTCAGAGGTGGTCTGGGCACTTGGGTATTACCTAAGACAAGCCTTCACTGAACAGATAAGGTAACTGAGGCAGTTCTGTGACCGATCCAAGACTTAAATCCACACTCCTGCCTCCCATTCTGGGCTCTCTGAACTGCAAGGAGCATCACGAGGAAGTGACACAGTGGGGTTATTTCAGCTTCACTTAATCCAGTGGCTCTCAGCTTAAGGCAATTTTGCCCCTGCCCCAGGGGACATCTGGTCACATCTAGGGACAGTTCTGATGTCATGACTGGGGAGGAAATGCCATTGGGAGAGGCCAGGATTGCTGCTGAACATCCTTCTACTGTGCCATCGGTCACACTGAAATACAGCGGCTTACATCCGTCTCCCTCATTGGATGGGAGATCATTCATTTCTGTATCCTCAGCACTTTAAAGCCCTGCTAGGAGGCATGGACTTGAGAAGTGTTTGCGGGCCAAATTAACAAAGAGTCAGAAGGTACGAAAGGTCAGTTTGGAATCAAAGGTGGACTATAGTACATTAGAAAGTGACATTACATGATTGCAAAATACATATACCAACATATTTCCTAATAGAAACATTATATTTATTACTGTAAGTTTATACGGAGAAGGCAATGGCACCCCACTCCAGTACTCTTGCCTGGAAAATCCCATGGACGGAGGAGCCTGGAAGGCTGCAGTCCATGGGGTCGCTGAGGGTCGGACATAACTGAGCGACTTCACTTTCACTTTTCACTTTCTTGCATTGGAGAAGGAAATGGCAACCCACTCCAGTGTTCTTGCCTGGAGAATCCCAGGGACGGGGGAGCCACATGGGCTGCCGTCTATGGGGTCGCAGAGAGTCGGACACGACTGAAATGACTTAGCAGTAGCAGTAAGTTTATAACATTTTCATATTTATATCTTTGCATCTTTTCTAAGTTTACATTGTTTCAAAATATTTTATGTATCCTTTCAATTACTTCATTCTGCCTTTTTCCTTTTTTTGGTTCTGGAGTATCTGCCTAACCTTTAAGAGGTTATGGTTTTGTTTTAATTTTATGGTCACACCCTGAGGCATTCGGGACCTTAGCTCCCCAACCAGGGATCACACCTAACTCCCCTGCACTGGAAGGTGGAGTCCTAACCACTGGACCGTTGGGGAAGTCCTTAAGAGTTTATGGTTGACTTTACAATCTGTGTTAAGGCAGAAGGGGCCTAAGAAACCACCTAGTAGTTCTAAATTTATAACATACCTAGTTTTAAGGAATTTGTAAATACTCTGAAATTAACATTGTGTTTATCTATACACTTTCCTTGGGTGCAAATCAGAATTTTCCACACACACACACCCCTCAAGAAAATCTATAGTCCCCAAAAAGGTATTAAGCATCACTGACGTGTGCCAGTTAATCAAGGGCCAGAGAGGGGAAGAAATCACCAGAAAGGTGAGCAGCGGAGCTGGGCTAGACCCCTGGGCTTCTACAGTTCTCCTTTCCACCACCTGGCCCTGCCCTAAAGGGCAGCTACCACCAGCACCACCAACAGGCGCTCTGCAGCCACTACCGAACTTCACATACGAAGATACTTCAGACATGAGACAGCAAAGCCCCAGAAAAATGAGATGGTAACTGCACTGGGAAGAGGAAAAGAAACTAGCATGGGACCCTTAGATGAGAACGCACCAGCAAACACCCTTCACCACTCCACCCTCCTGGGCAGTGAAACAGCCCAGTCACTCCTCAAAGGCAGGGCAGAAAGGGGTGCTGGTGAGCTTCAGAATCACACAGCGACCTCCAGGACACTGGGTGGCACTTCCAGGGACTTCACCATCCACCCCCTACCTGCCTGCCACCAGCTCAAAATCCCAGGAGTATACAACACAAACTCCCCTTCCTCCCTCAGTCCCCACGCTGGAGGTTTAGAGGCAGGAGGACTCACGGTTCTGTGGAACACTCACCAAGAGGCATATAAAGACAGAGGGCCGAGCGGAGCCTGGCAGAGGGCACCGTGAGCCCAGCCTGTCCATGGCGTCGCTGGTGACCGAGCCAGCACAGGCTATGGCAACTGCAGCCTGAGCAAAGTCGCTGGCGGACGGATGGGCTCCAAGGGCCCGAGCCCCTCTCCCCTTACCACCTGCTGCCTGCCCCACTGCCCGGCCAGGTCCCAGGCAGGCTGGCCGGAAGGAGAGGGTGGAGGAGGCGGGGAAAGAGGGACTCATTTTTCACTGGGCAACTCTCTAGAAACATACAACCCAAACGCCCTGTGCAAACCTCCAACCCCTGCAAAAATAAAAATACTAATTTTCCCTCCCCATTCTCACATATACCAAAAACCATAAAATCCCCTGAGGTGTACAGATTAAAGCTTCTTAGATATATAAAACCTTCAGAAACCACAGCCCACAAACACAAATACACAAAACTCTTCCACGGAGGCCCATCCCACCAAAAAAAAATAAAAACAAACCCAAATAAATGAGGCCCACACGTGGCTGACTTCATGTCCCTCCCGCAGCATCTCCCTTCTAACCCTCCCTGGTTTAAAACAAACACTTCTGCTGCTGACTGCTCTCCCTGTAAACCCACCCATCTTTCAGGGCCAGCTGGTCTGGGCAGCCTTTACCAAGGTTAATCCCAAGGTCCCATTTCCCCTTAGGCTCTCTGTCCACACTTCCGAGGCAGCGTTTAATGTCAGCTGCTAAAACAAACTCAAAAGCAGCAAGCTAATGACTATTACCCTTTGGGGACGCAGAGTCCACTGTTGTCAGGGGTTCCAGCTTCTTAATGTGAAATTTCTTAATTTTTAAATGACCGCACTGCCGGTAAGACCCTAAGTAAATTTTAAGCCAAGGAAAACTACTCTTTATCTTGACTGTAGTAGTGATTACACAAACATTAAAAAATTCAACAAACTGTACACTTAAATTGATAAATTGTATTCTATGTAAATAGCACCTTAAACAAAGCAGGTGGGGAGGGGAATGCTGAAAATCAATTAGGAATTGTTTTAAACTGGGCAGACAAAACAAAACCTACCTGGTTCCCAAACTGGCAGGCAAGCTGCCAGTTCACAGCTTCTGTGTTTAACTACCTGTTTATCTGTCTGCCTTATTCCTTGGGACTATTATTCTTAAAAGGCCTGATTACACTTTCTAGCAAACTGCCTGACAAAGCCAGCTGTAGCCCTGGTTCTATCGTTTATGATGGCTGTGTAGATTCAGGCAAATTACTTAACCTCTCTGAGCTTTGGGGGCTTTTTTTTTGGTAAAGAAAGAGCTAATACCTCTTTCATAGATCTAAAGTGAAGATTAACAGAAGATAAATGTAAGAGTGTTTTATAAAATATAAGACCACGTCAGCATTTCAAGAGCCATCTCATGCCACTACCAAACAAGGTTAACTCAGAAAATCTCCAGCTGTGATTGAAGAACTTAGCAGGTATGAAAGAAACAGGGTTAGAAAAAGTGAGGCTGAGTGGTCCTTAAAAAACCCTTTATATTCAAAGTCCACTAAAATAAATCAAGACTGTGATCTTTTAAACCCGTTATATTAATAGGAAAGGTCATTGTTAATGACCATTTTACCTTAGATCCTGAGATGATGTCCCAGAATTTAGCACAGGTTCCTACACAGATTATGTTCAATAAATATTTGTTCAATGACTACATGATACGGATGTGTGACTGGTGATGACAAGGATGGTCATGATGAAGGTGATGTTGGGGCAAAGGATGGCAAGGGATGGCAAGGGATGAACTGCTATCTGGAAGACACCACCCCTGGATTCTCTTCTTTCCTTCAACTCAGGCACCTCTACTCTCTTCAGAGTCAATTCCAAGGTCAGATTCCAAACGTCCAATTCTGCATTTAAGGCCTTTGCAGATCCTTCAGATCAAGTAAGAGCCTCAGGGCCCCTGCCTGACTTCACAGGCTCTTCTGGAGGCATCTTGCCTTCTCTCCTTCTTTCCTCCTCCTTACTGGATTCAGAGGTGAACTCAGACTCCTCAGAGTAGGATTCTGTACCTGTCTCTTTCATCCACAATACTATTTGTATCTTGTTTCTCTTTCTTCAGCTCCTCTACTTTATTTTGAAAGTTGTTCTGCACCTCTTTTATAGGTATACAATTTATTGAAGTCTCTTTTTTAAAGGCCAAACCTAGATCCAGGAAAGAATCCATATCAATCACAGCATGGATGAGGTCTGACACCTGCTGTAGGACAGCATTGTTTCCTTAGGTTCATCTTTATCTCTGGTTCCAAAGATCTGCCTTCTTCCTCTCAAGGTACAGACGTGTATCTATCATCTCAAGATGATACAAACTCTCTGTTACTGCCAAAGCTTGAAACTTAAGTTTCATATTGATGAATGTAAAGCCCATCCAATTTAAAGACTATGATTTCTTTTTCAGCTTCTTCTTTAGCTCCAGGGAACATTCATAATCATTCATAACATCATAGGAAAGCTTCCACCAAGCTTTATCAAGACCATCTGGTTTTTCTTATCATCCGTCACCTCTTTTATGATTACCAAAGCAACAGCAATGTTGAATTGTTGCCATGTTTCTTTTAAAGTGAGCAAAGGATTTTTTTTTTCCAGTACCATGGGCAAAGTGGTCAAACATATGCTTGGTGTAATACCCCATGAATGCTTCAATTACACTCTGATCCAAAGGCTAAAGATAGCTAGTGCGTTCCAGACAGAGAAACATAGTAACAACGTACAGATGAGCAAGGAATAATGAGTCTGGGTGATTGGGAACACTATTACCGATACACTGAAGGCAAGATTTGGGGGAGTTAAATAATTCCAGGCTCAAAGACTAAAACAATTATGGAGCCAATCCAAAATGAGGGTAGCTGTTAACGATAAGATTAGTGACCGCCAGAAAAACAAGAAAGCTCATCTTTTTTCATAAAACAAGCGGAATTTGGGGTCTTCATAAAGCAGCAACGGGTTTATCATTTTGTCACCTGAGGCACTGGCACGAAATGTAAGGGAAATCCTGTCCTTAGCGTCCTCTAAGTTTCCCGGATTTCTGTCTTTTCCCCCAAAAGTACACAAAGGCAAGCACTTCCAAAGCAGGCTCATTTCCTTGATGGTGAAGATCTGAGGTTAAAGCCTCTAGCTCTGATCAGTTTCTAGAGTTGCTTGGAATACGTGGGTGGCGACTGGGTATTTCACGGATCTTCCATCAAACTCGAATTTCGCAGTCTATAGTAATTTCTAAACTCAAACCATCCCCTTGCTCGCAGGAAAACTCGTCTGGGTTGTCCTTGCCAGTGGTTTCCACCAGTTGCATGTAAACCTGCTTGGCCTGGCTGCAGACAGCCTTCCGCGATCGCCGCCCCACTCCTGCCCCCAATCCTAGACCCCAAAGATTGACTGAAGTTTCCATCTTCTCGATGTTTACACCCTTGGGAATGCGCAGCACCTCGGAGCAGACGCGCGAAAAACTCTCCGTGCTGGCCCCGACGGCCTGCTCGCTTTGCGCAAGGGTGTGCACGGCGTGCGTCGGGGCTACTCACGCCGCTTCCAGCTTCTCGAGGGTTTTCACCTTCCCCAGGCCTGGCCCTTCGCCTCCTCTCAGGATGTGCCTGGCCGGGGAGCAGGCCGCTCACCGCCTCCGCCGCGCCCTGGCGGCCGAAGCCTCCGCCCCAGCCGGGCTTTAGAGCCGGGGGCCAGGGGCCAGGCCCTTTACCCTTCGGTTGCTTCTCGTTCCCACCACTCCGCTTGCCGGACCCTGACCCAGCCTTCGCTCTCAGTGCGACAGAAGCAGACCCTCGGGCCCGCTGGGCGGCACCCGAGGACGCGCGGCGGCGACCCCGGAACCACCGGCGACCCTAGCGAGCCCCGGTCTCGCGAGGCTTGGCGGCTCCCGGACGCGCGCGGCCCGGCGGCTGAGCCTCGCCATTGGTGCGGCCCGCGCGGTTTGGGCTCAGCCGAAACTCCGGGAAGGGAGGCTGCGCCGGGCGGATCTCGCGAGGCTCGAGGAGGCGCGCCGCGGGGCGGGGGCGGGGCGGGCTGCGGCAGATCTCGCGAGGCTCGAGGGGGCGCGCCGCGGGGCGGGGGCGGGGCGGGCTGCGGCAGATCTCGCGAGGCTCGAGGGGGCGCGCCGCGGGGCGGGAGCGGGGCGGGCTGCCGGCGGATCTCGCGAGGCTCGAGGAGGCGCGCCGCGGGGCGGGGGCGGGGCGGGCTGTCGGCGAGCCCTGGCGGGACGGGCGTCATGGCGGCCCAGGCGCTGGCGCTGCTGCGGGAGGCGTCGCGGCTGGAGGCGCCGCTGGAGGAGCTGCGCGCTCTGCACTCGCTGCTGCAGGCGGTGCCGCTCAGCGAGCTCCGCGAGCAGGCGGCGGAGCTGCGCCTTGGTCCGCTTTTCTCGCTGCTCAACGAGAACCATCGGTGAGAGGACCCTGCGCCTGAGCGGGGGAGAATGACGCCCCGAAGGAGGGAGCCGGGGATGCGGGGGGAGACGGGGAGGCTCTCCGCAGGCTCCGTGAGCGCTGGATGCAGGTGAAGTTTCAGCGAGGAAGGGCCGGCGCGAGAGCCGGGCGCGGGATCGAGTCCAGGCCCTGCGGTGCGCCCCGGCGGGCGTCTGCACTCGCCGCCTGCATCCTTGAGCGGGGAGGCGCACGCGAGGCTGCCCACCTGTAGGGAGGGCTCCCCCGACACGCGCCCAGGCCCCGGACCCTGTCTCTCCTCTTCCGAAGAGGTCCTGTCCTGGCGGCTTGGTAGGGAGGCTCTGTCGCTGTTCTACATTCACATACCCTTGATCCAGGAATTCCTGTTACAGAAATTGAACGTGCAGGTGTGCTCACACACAAAATGTACTGTACCTACGGGTGTATTCACCGCAGAAGTTGACAGCAAAAAGCAAACCACTAGGAACAACCTGAATATCTATTAAAAGGAGATTCTTACGTTATGACATGACTATGGAACAGTATGCAGCTGTTAGAAACATTGAGTAGATATATCACCCCACTCCAGTGCTCTTGCCTGGGAAATCCCATGGACGGAGGCGCCTGGTGGGCTGCGGTCTGTGGGGTCGCATAGACTCGGACACGACTGAGCGGCTTCACTTTCAGTTTTCACTTTCATGCATTGGAGAAGGAAATGGCAAGCCACTCCAGTGTTCTTGCCTGGAGAATCCCAGGGACGAGGGAGCCACATGGGCTGCCGTCTATGGGGTCGCATAGAGTCGGACACGACTGAAGCGACTTACTAGTAGTAGTAGTAGTATATCTATCTCTCGGTATATATAGACATAGATCTTTAATATATGTTGCTGAATGAAAAAATTGTTGGAGTTTATAATTCCATTATATGTAATTTTTAAAAAAGAATTACAACCCTCTCACACCCACATGAACACTGGCCAATGTAACATTAGAAATATCTGAAAGGTACATCAGAAGCTATTAATATGGAAATGGAACTTAGCATGGTAGGATGGCATTTTACTTTTCCTTTTATGTACGTCTGTAGTATTTGATTATTAAATGCTTTGTATTTGATCATCTGATAACCTAAAACACTTTTAAAATGCTTGTGATCCAGAAATTTAAAAGTGACCTTCCTTCTTGAAAAGATAATGAATCACTGAGTCAAGACTGGATGATTTCAGGAGACTTTTTTTGCTCTGACCTTCTAAGAGTTCTCTCTTTTCCATTTGTGTTATCCTTTCATTAATTCTGTTAGTGAGCATTTAGACCTGCTTATTAAATCCCTCTTATATGTCCATTTTATTTCAGGCCCTCATTTTCTCCCTCTTGCTAAACCTGTTGCATTGGTTTGATTTCTAATTATCCCTGAGTTTACTTTTCCACTGTGTTCTTCCAGCATTGCAACCATGGTGAATTTCTCAGGTTGTTTGACTCCTGGCTTCTCCGTGGTCTCCCAGGACCTTGGATGTGAAAGTGAGACTCGCCAGTCTGGCATTCGGACCCATACAGTTGATTTTCACCCTGCTTTTCCAGCCTCATCTCTCTCCTCCACTCTATACATATTTCATCTGCTCCAGCTACCATGTGGTGCTAATTACTTTTCCTTAAGCATGACTTGGCACTTTTCTAACTGATTATGCCAGTTGTACTAACTGAAATACCTTCTTTCTTTCTCTCCAAATCTGTCATCTTTTAAGGCCCAGATGAAGTGTGTTCCCCTCCAAAAAGTCTTTCTTGGTCACTCCAGTTGTAGTGACAGATCTCAGATCTCCTTAAGGACATTATGATTATTTCTCTTAATGATACTTGACATTTTTGCCTTATGTTGCAATTCCATATGTGTTTCATTCTAGTTTGTAAATTCTTTGACGACAGGGGCCATATTTTGGTTATCTCTGCATCCCTCCTAGGGTGCAGCACATGATATGATATATGCCACATAAAAGGTGCCTCACTTTTAGACAGCCCAACTAGTCCAGCCACTTTATATTGTAAATGGAGAGACTTTGAGTGGCCACACCATAAGTTAACACCAGGAATGCAACTGGGACTGAAATGAAGTGGAGTTTGAAGAATAAGGTCTGCGGGGAGGTAGTTTGCTGGAAGAAGGAGCAGTTCTCTAGAAAACAGCGTCACTGGAAATTTAAAGACAGGGTGGTAGATACCAACTGCAACTTGTGGGAATAACTGTATATTGAATTGGCAATCTCTAGATATTTTTCTGTTTCTCTGGGCTATATATTGGTTCAGGATCTTTTCTCAGTTCAGTTCAGTTGCTCAGTCATGCCTGACTCTTTACGACCCCATGGACTGCAGCACACTAGGCTTCCCTGTCCATCACCAACTCCCGGGGTTTGTTCAGACTCATGTCCATCGAGTTGGTGATGCCATCCAGCCATTTCATCCTCTGTCGTCCCCTTCTCCTCCCACCTTCAATCTTTCCATGTATCAGGCTCTTTTCCAGGGAGTCAGTTCTTCATATCAGGTGGCCCAAAGAGTAGAGCTTCAGCATCAGTCCTTCCAGTGAACATTCAGGATGTTCTCCTGAATGTTCATCATTCAGGATGATCTCCTTTAGGATGGACTGGTTGGATTTCCATGCAGTCCAAGGGACTCTTAAGAGTCTTCTCCAACACCACAATTCAAAAGCATCAATTCTTCGGTGCTCAGCTTTTTGTATAGTCCAACTCTCACATCCATACATGGCTGCTGGAAAAACCATAGCTTTGACTAGATGGACTTTTGTCGGCAAACTAATGTCTCTGGTTTTTAATATGCTGTCTAGGTTTGTCATAGCTTTTCTTCGAAGGAGCAAGTATCTTAATTTCATGGGTGCAGTCACTGTCTGCAGTGATTTTGGAGCCCAAGATAATAAAGTCTGTCACTGTTTCCATTATTTCCCCATCTATTTGCCATGAAGTGACGGGACCAGATGCCATGATCTTAATTTTTTGAATGTTGAGTTTTAAGCCAACCATTTCACTCTCCTCTTTCACTTTCATCAACAGGTTTTTTAGTTCCTCTTCGCTTTCTGCCATAAGGGTGGTGTCATCTGCATATCTGAGGTTATTGATATTTCTCTCGTCAATCTTGATTCCAATTTGTGCTTATGCTTCAGCCAGGCATTTCTCATGATGTACTCTGCATGTACTCATCTCATACTCTAGCAAAGAAATGTTCAAAATTCTTTAAGCCAGGCTTCAACAGTACGTGAACCATGAACTTCAGATGTTCAAGCTGCATTTAGAAAACACAGAGGAACCAGAGATCAAATTGCCAACATCCGCTGGATCATCGAAAAAGCAAGAGAGTTCCAGAAAAACATCTACTTCTGCCTTATTGACTATGCCAAAGCCTTTGACTGTGTGGATCACAACCAACTGTGGAAAATTCTTAAAGAGATGGGAATACCAGACCACCTGACCTGCCTCCTGAGAAATCTTGACCTGCAGGTCAAGAGACAACAGTTAGAACTGGACACTGAAACAACAGACTGGTTCTAAACTAGGAAAGGAGTACATCAAGGCTATATATTGTCACCCTGCTTATTTAACTTATATGCAGAGTACATCATGAGAAACGCTGGGCTGGAAGAAGCACAAGCTGGAATCAAGACTGCTGGGAGAAATATCAGTAACCTCGATATGCAGATGATACCACCCTTATGGCAGAAAGTGAAGAGGAACTAAAGAGCCTCTTGATGAAAATGAAAGAGGAGAGTGAAAAAGCTGGCTTAAAGCTCAATATTCAGAAAACGAAGATCATGGCATCCGGTCCTATCACTTCATGGCAAATAGATGGGGAAACAATGGAAATAGTGACAGACTATTTTCGGGGGCTCCAAAATCACTGTAGATGGTGACTGCAGCCATGAAATTAAGACCCTTGCTCTTGGAAGAAAAACTATGACCAACCTAGACAGCATATTAAAAAGCAGAGACATTACTTTGCCAAAAAAGGTCCGTCTAGTCAAGGCTGTGGTTTTTCCAGTAGTCGTGTATGGATGTGAAAGTTGGACTATAAAGAAAGCTGAGCACCGAAGAATTGATGCTTTTGAACTGTGGTGTTGGAGAAGTCTCTTGAGAGTCCCTTGGACTGCAAGCAGATCCAACCAGTCCATCCTAAAGGAAATCAGTCCTGAATATTCATTGGAAGGACAATGCTGAAGCTGAAACTCCAATATTTTGGCTACCTGATGCAAAGAACTGATTCATTGGAAAAGACCCTGATGCTGGAAAAGATTGAAGGCATCAGGAGAAGGGGACGACAGAGGATGAGGTGATTGGATGACATCACGGACTCAATGGACATGAGTTTGAGAAAGCTCCGGAAGTTGGTGATAGATAGGGAAGCCTAGTATGCTGCAGTCCATGGGGTTCCAAAGAGTCGGACACAACTGAGCAACTGAACTGAACTCTGTGTATAAGTTAAATAAGCAGAGTGACAGTATACAGCCTTGTCATACTCCTTTCCCAATTTTGAACGAGTCGGTTGTTCCATGTCTGGTTCCAGCTGACCACAGGAAAGGTGCTCTGGTATTCCCATCTCTCTAAGAATTTTCTATAGCTGCTTGTGATCCACACAGTCAGAGGCTTAATCACAGAAACCTATAGCCTTTGGCAATCACTCTACTTCCCCCTCTCATCCCTCCTCCAGCCCTGGCAAGCAGGGTCTGTGAACACTGGTGTACAGTTTTTGTGTGGACATACGTTTTGACTTATCTTGAGAATAAAAAAATTAACTACTCTCTTGGGCTTGATTGTGCGAAGTGCAGTCACTAAGTTAAAAGGATACGTTCATTTGCTTTGAATTGCTGTGTGTTGCTGAGCTCAGTCATGTCTGACTCTTTGTGACCCCAAGGACTCTAGGCTCCCCTGTCCATGGAATTTTCCAGGCAAGAAAATTGGAGCAGGTCGCCCTTTCCTTCTCCAGAGGATCTTCCCGATCCAGGGATTGAACCCGTGTCTCTTGGGTGCCATGCGTTGGCAGGCAGCCTCTGTGCCCCCTGTGGAGGCGTGCGTTCCCTGTCACACAGGCACAGTTTAACGACATGCTCCTGTTAGTATATGAGTGCCCGTTTATGTGTATGGCCTATTAAGAGACAAGGAAATTACTCGTGAAACACCTCTATCTGCATCTGGTAGTCATCAAGTTCTGCTTAATTTGCCTCCTTAATAGCTCTTGAATCCTTTCCCTCTTCTCCTTTCTTGCTGTTACTTCCTCCTTTTTGCTCCTTTATCACCTCTCACCATCAAATAACTTCTAACTGAAAGGTTTTTCTCTAAAACTGATGCAGTGATTTATTTCTACAAGTCGGATGTCATTGTGTTCCTTCTCTGCTTTAAAACCACTTAATGGCTTTCCGTTGCTTTCTAGGAAAAGGCTAAATTCCATAGCAGGACGTGAAAGACCTATCAGAGCCCAGCTTCTGTGCATCTTTCC
Organism: Cephalophus harveyi; assembly: GCA_006410635.1. NCBI lineage: Eukaryota > Metazoa > Chordata > Mammalia > Artiodactyla > Bovidae > Cephalophus > Cephalophus harveyi. Next base: position 6,675 of record SJYT01072269.1, on the reverse strand, counting down.
TGTTTCACTTTTTGTCCTTCATCCTTCTCCCCACTTCTCTCCCACCCCATCATACCAAGTGACCTGTGGTTCCTTGAATGCATAAGACTGTCTAATTCCTTTGTGTATTCCTTTGTGCTCATACCCCCTTTGCCTGTAACACTTCTCTTAGATAACTCCCATGTTTTCTTGAAGTATCATTTAGCTGTTACCCTCTGGGACGCCTTCCCTGAATCCCATCTTCTTTTCTGAGCTCCTTCAGCTTCCAGCCCTAACCTGTAGCCTTTATCTACCTGGATTATAGTTGCCTGTTTTTCTGTGTCTTCCATTAAATGAGCTCCTTGAGATCAGAAAATATATCTTATCTTTAGAGAGTGTATATATATATATGTATATATATATATCTCTCTTTCTCCCTAGAAATCCCATGGACAGAGGAGCCTGGTGGGCTTCCGTCTATGAGGTCGCACAGAGACGGACACGACTGATGCAACTTAGCAGCAGCAGCAGCACAGACATGGTACATAATAGATACTTAGTAAATGTTGAATAAATTAGTAGAAGTGGTCTTTCAAAGGGAAATCTCTGTGCGGAGGAGAGCCTTATTAAGCTTGGTGTCAGATATTAAGGTTGTTCAGTTCAGTTGCTTAGTCATGTCCGACTCTTTGCAACCCCATGGACTGCAGCACACCAGGCCTCCCTGTCCATGACCAACTCCCGGAGCTTGCTCAAACTCATGTCCATTCAGTTGGTGATGCCCTCCAACTATCTCATCCTCTGTCATCCCCTTCTCCTACCTGCAATCTTTCCCAGCATCAGGGTGTTTTCCAGTGTCAGGTCTTCACATCAGGTGGCCACAGGATTGGAGCTTCAGCATCAGTCCTTCCAGTGAATATTCAGAACTGATTTCCTTTAGGATTAGATTGTTACTTCCTACCTGGTAGGACAGGAATTGATGAGATCTATGGGTTGCCGGGAGAAATATCAATAACCTCAGATATGCAGATGACACCACCCTTATGGCAGAAAGTGAAGAGGAGCTAAAAAAGCCTCTTGATGAAAGTGAAAGTGGAAAGTGAAAAAGTTAGCTTAAAGCTCAACATTCAGAAAACGAAGATCATAGCATCCGGTCCCATCACTTCATGGGAAATAGATGGAAAAACAGTGGAAACAGTGTCAGACTTTATATTTTTGGGCTCCAAAATCACTGCAGGTGGTGATTGCAGCCATGAAATTAAAAACACTAACTCCTTGGAAGAAAAGTTATGACCAACCTAGATAGCATATTCAAAAACAGAGACATTACTTTGCCGACTAAGGTCCGTCTAGTCAAGGCTATGGTTTTTTCTGTGGTCATGTATGGATGTGAGAGTTGGACAGTGAAGAAGGCTGAGTGCCGAGGAATTGATGCTTTTGGACTGTGGTGTTGGAGAAGACTCTTGAGAGTCCCTTGGACTGCAAGGAGATCCAACCAGTCCATTCTGAAGGAGATCAACCCTGGGATTTCTTTGGAAGGAATGATGCTGAGGCTGAAACTCCAGTACTTTGGCCACCTCATGCGAAGAGTTGACATTGGAAAAGACTCTGATGCTGGGAGGGATTGGGGGCAGGAGGAGAAGGGGACGGCAGAGGATGAGAGGGCTGGATGGCATCACAGACTCGATGGACGTGGGTCTGAGTGAACTCCGGAAGTTGGTGATGGACAGGGAGGCCTGGTGTACTGCGATTCATGGGGTCGCGGAGAGTCGGACACGACTGAGCGACTGAACTGAACTGAACTGATGGTGTCTCCTTTAGGGAACAGACTACTTTGTGTGTATCCATCCTGGAGAGATTGCTGCAAGCTTTGGAGCCAGTTCATGTGGCCCGGAACCTCAGGGTTGACCTGCAGAGGGGACTGACTCACCCTAATGATTCTGTAAAAATCCTCACTCTGTCCCAGGTATGAATATTTTACTAGCACATAATGGAATCAGCATTTAGTGACCATCTGCCCTGGGCCCGGCTCTGTGCTGGGTGCCAGTTAGAAGACGCATGCTCTCTCTGTCTGTAAGAATTATCCAGTCTAGTGAGTGTAGCTAATTATAACTGGGGAATGCAAGCTGAAGTAAGAAATTCCAATAAGTACCATCTGAATCAGTTTTTCTTCAAATATGGAGTTGCTTTTGTCAGACCTTTTACCATATGATGTTAGTATATGGTAAAATGTCTAATACAAAAGCTATTAAATAAAGCCTGTTTCTTTCCTCCAAGATTCCCCAAGTCTAAAAAAAAAGATTGCCACAGTAAGTCTTATCATAGTGGCATGAGTGAAGTACTATGATAAAGGCCACTATTCCAACACATTGACAGTGACTCTTACCAGCCTGGTAACCAAAACGCTACTGTTGGGTGAAGAGCTGCTGCTGAGGATTATCATGAAGGGACAGAACCTGAGCAGTTAGTTTTCCAAGAGATGTTCAGTTACTGTTTTTTCTTTTCTCCTCTAAAGTATTTATTCAGGAAAAGGGGAAGGTACCAAGTTATCCATTAACCATTCCCTTGCACACACTCTGGCTTTACCTATTTAAGTTTCATTTAATCTTTATTATGATCCTGCAGCTAAGTATTGCATTCCTATTTGACAGACAAAAAGTTAGGCCCAAAGAAGTTATTTAATCTGCTCTTGCAATTAACCACTGAAAGCTGACAGAACTTGGATTTGTACTGTGTTCACTCATTGAGGTGTCTCAAACCTTAACTTGCCTGTTTTGTTTTTTGCTTTCAAAGATGTGACTGTGCCATCTGTGTGTTTGACTTTAATGAATCTGAGTCATTTGGAATCTTTAATGACTCATGGCTATAGTCAGTAACTCCTAAAATAACTGTACACTAAGTAAATTCGACTGTCTTCTGTTTCCATGTTGCCCTGCCTTGAAAGAGTATTTCTGATTGTTTTTTTCCTTTCAGGTTGGAAGGATTGTTGAAAATTCTGATGCTGTTACTGAGATTCTAAATAATGCTGAATTACTGAAACAAATTGTTTATTGTATTGGTGGAGAGAATCTGTCTGTAGCTAAAACGGTGAGTCAGCTACAGCCATCACCTAAACATGCAGTGACGATGTCCTAAAAAACAGAAAGGCCTTCTGGATTGAGAGGTGAAGGTTTAGAATTAATGATTTGTGTAATTGAATTTGCAACCTCATATCGATGGGATCAAATAAATAAATGGTTGTCAAAAAAAAAAAGCTAGTAAACTCCTTTTATTTTCTAGAATACACATGTCTAAATTATCCATCATAGAGCTTACATAAGTACCCAACGAACTATTCTTTGACAAAGATAAAAGATAATTTTTATGTCACATAGAAAAGGTTAATATTCATTAATATGCATTTTACATCACTTACGAGAAACCTATTCCACATAAGGTATGTGATTAAAAGTGAAGTCAGAATCCTTCATCTTTTATGCTAAACCGTAAAACTGATGAATTGTCTATAAAAGAAAGGAATATTCCGGTAATTTAGGGACAGTTTTTATAGTGACTGGGTTCGACCTGACCTCCGAAATAAACTTTCATTAGACGACCTACTAAACTTTTCACAGTACTTTTGTTTACTGTAACAAGCCATATCTCACATACTCCATTCTGACTTTCGTACGAGAGACCACGGACATTAAGGCTCACGTCATCCCGAGTGTGTTTTTCCGTTCTACCGAGTAGACTGTACACAAATAACTCACATATCAGATACAACCCGGGATATGATCAGTGATCGTTACATCTCTACTTGAGGGTCGGATCACACACTCTGTCAGCATATTTTTTATAAATATAGCGGACGTTACAACCTCTGGACCCAAGATAGGGACCCAATCCTTCTAGGGGACCTCTTCCCTTTCCGATGGGTGAGGTTATAAGACCGAACCTCTTAAGGTACCTGACATATCAGGTACCCAACGTTTCTCATCCTGTGCTGACTCGCAGAAAGTGAAAGTGGTTCATGATGACTATATTATCTCCTCTATGGTAACTTTAATGTGAAACTTTTTTAACCACATCAGCACCATCATTCTTCTTCGAAACATGACTCGTCACACGATTTAGGAGAGTAGATATAACAGAAGTTAAGAGTGTCATTTGAGACATGAAGTAATAGTAATTAGAGTGATAATTACCTCAGTAAATGGGTTCTGGTAGGTCAATCATCTGACACGTAGGTGTCACTTGGAAGGTATCAGATTGAGGGAGAAGTCTTGTCAGACTTCTCCCTTAATGACACGTACAGAATGGTACATTCTTAGAATCAAAAGGAAGACAAATATATCGGCAAAGAAGAACCACAGGACTCAGGAATTGGAGATAACTTGAAAATTAACAACCCCAAACTGAAGGCAAGCTAGGCCGTGCTCATGTTCAAAACAAACCCCTGATTCTCTCCATTCACCTCATACCCCTGAGACACAGCAGCAACAGATCGACCCTGTCTCACAGTCCACCCAGCTGCATATTGGCCTCCAGCTCATTCTCGGAGGCCATCTCCTGCCTACCACGTGTCCATTCAGTCATCACGCTGCATCGGTTCTAGTCAAGCTCACGCACTTCTCTTTGGGGTGGCTGCCACAGCCCTGGTCTTAGGCTATCAGTGCCTCTCACCTGGGCTGCTGGGCTTTCATCCAGGCAGCTCTGCCAGTTCGCTCTGTCACTGCTAGGCTGTTGCCACATGTAGTCAAAGTGATCCTTAAAAGTCGAAATCTGATTCTGTCCTTCCTCTGCTTAAAATCCTTGGTGTCCTGGATCTCTCAGTCAGCGCTCAGAACGTGCTTGTTGAATGAGTAAGTGAATTACTGACAGAATACATGAATGAATGAATGATTTTTACAATCTGTTGGTTGTTGCCGACAGGGGCTTTTGTCCCAGTTAATGGTTTCTTTTTGAGAAAGTCAAGATATGCCCAGGTATATGGACTGTTTCTGTGCCAGAGTAATTTCTTATGAGTTCAACAAAGTTGTCCTACTTGTGGAGACAAATTATGGATTTTTAAAAATTCAGTTATATTAAGTACGTATGTAATTTGCACCAGTATATAATATGCTTCCTAGCCCTGCATTTAATTTAAAATGCCATATAACAAACAAGTTTGGTGTTCTTTTCACCTTTCTGCTTTTTCTATTCTTTTCTCTCAGCTAATTGTGGAGATTTCTTCTGTGTCACCAGAATCTTTGAACTACTGTACCACCAGTGGGTTGATAACCCAGCTCCTCCGGGAACTGACTGGTGAGGATGTGCTGGTCAGGTATGTTGATGGAGAAAGTTCTTAAAGCAAAATGTCCTCTTCTGGAGAGCCAGGAGACAACCTCAGGGCTTAGCATGACCTCCGCTGCCTGGATCCTATGCTCAGGTTGCAATCTCTGGACTGGTGTATGTTTTGAAGAAGGGGCATTTAGAACACGGCTCACCTTATGTGATCACAACATACTGGAACTTAGCAAAGCCCTTCATGACAGTTTAGCTCCTTTTGAATAACTGTTCCCTGTCCTTAGGCCTGTGTGCGCTTCAGAAGGTGCCAACCACATGGTAAATGTTGTTTTGTATTCCTTAACATGTCAGCATGCACATGGTGGGGGTGTGTGTGTGTGTGTGTGTGTCCTTAGGCCTGTGTGTGCTTCAGACGGTGCCAACCACATGGTAACTGTTGTTTTGTATTCCTTAACATGTCAGCATGCACATGGTGGGGGTGTGTGTGTGTGTGTGCACGCGCGTGCATATATGGTTGTTTAATCACTAAGTTATATCTGACTCTTTTGTGACCCCATGGACTATAGCCTTCCAGGCTCCTCTGTCCATGGAATTTCCCAAGTAAGAACACTGGAGTGGGTTGCCATTTCCTTCTCCAGGGGATCTTCCCGACTCAGGGATTGAACCTGAGTCTCCTGAATTGATGGCTGAATTCTTTACCACTGAGCCTCCAGGGAAAGTAAAGTGAAAGTCACTCAGTTGTGTCTGACTCTTGGTAACCCCATGGACTGTAGTCCACCTGGCTTCTCTGTCCATTGAATTCTCCAGACAAGAATATTGGAGTGGGTATCCACATCTTCCTGCAGGGATCTTCAGGGATCAAACCCAGATTTTTTGCGTTGCAGGTAGATTCTTTACCGTCTGAGCCGCCAGGGAATCCCATGTGCATGTACATGTATGTTTTGTTTCTTTGCTTGTTTCTTTTGGCCATGCTGTGCAGCTTATGGAATCTTAGTTCCCTGACCAGGGATTGTACCCAGGCCCTAGGCTGTGAAAGCGCTGACTCTTAACTGCTGGACTAACAGAGAATTCCCGACATGCATATGTTCTGATGTTGTTAAGTAATAGCACTACAGCCTGACAGAATAAAACCTGGACTCTTGAAAATGGGTGAGAGGCTTGGTTTGCGTGCATCTCTACTACTTAGTAGCTATTTGACCTTAGATTATTGTAGCCTTTCTGCACCTGAGTTTTCCTCATCTCCTTGATAACAACAACATGTATGCCAGCAAATTTGGAAAACTCAGCAGTGGCCACAGGACTGGAAAAGGTCAGTTTTCATTCCAATCCCAAAGAAAGGCAATGCCAAAGAATGCTCAAACTACCGCACAATTGGACTCATCTCACATGCTAGCTAAGTAATGCCCAAAATTCTCCAAGCCAGGCTTCAGCAATACGTGAACTGTGAACTTC